>JASEVX010000032.1:1175868-1217832 GCA_031761405.1 Serripes groenlandicus | reverse complement strand
GGTTATTTAGTACTGTTTTTGCATCGTTTAACTGACTCATGTATAGCCACGCACTGGAAAGTACGTAACCCTAGATAAAACTCCGATACAATAAAAAATGAATACGTTCGCACTAAACAACACAAAACTGTTACTTACATAATAAAAACCATGTACTGAACAACACACACAATGGTATATTGTATTACGGAATTTACTGTGCAACTATTTTATATCATTCAACCAATTGTGTTACGAAAGATTATCGATAATATACTTAAACCATCATCCGGGTTACTTCTTGCAATAGGCATCACCGCTCTTGACCTTCGAGCCGAACCACGGTTGCTCAAGTCATTGGCCAATCGAAGGGTTTTGACTTCGAACCCCAGCTTGGTCAATTTTCTTACGACGTTTGACAAAGAAAATGTGATAAGCGTCATTCTTCTTCCACTAATAGTCTAATGGTCTTTGTGGAAAAGCAGCCAGTTACTGCTGTGTTGAGTACTGGTGTAAGAAAGCCAGGTAACACATTGGTATGCTGACTGACCGCCGTGATATGACTAAATATGTGTTGAAAACGGCGTTAAACTCCAAGCAACGATTTTTGACATTTGACAAAATGGAACTTGTTTATCTATTGCATAGAAGACTCTTAAGATTTGATATAAGATAAGCAAACAGTGTAGACCAAGATTAGACTGCACGATTTGTGTTTGTTCGCAAAACGCACATATTGTTTAACCCATTCCCACATACAACAAATCTTATAAGGAGCAATTTCCCCCTTTGCCACAATGTTTTCAGCATGATATGATTACAATTTCATACATACGAGAGGTACGTTTGAAGAAGATACACGTAGCCAGTCAGATAAGGGGGGGGGGGGGGGGGGTTAGAGTTTTTAAAAAATGCCTTAATTTCCAGAATATCGGCTCGCTGATCATGCGCATTTTTCTAAATACATGTATCTTAAAATTGTAAACACGTAAATATATGTTATTTATCACTGATCATGCGCAGACACATTTTCTAAATATCTTAAATTATAAACACGTACATATTTGTTATTTATAACTACATTACGAGTTGCTTTTCTCGTTTATTTGTAAACAAATTGATGTTTATAAATGAGGCGTGGACACCCGTTCCGACATACAACAAATCTGCAGCAGACGACTTTGAAAGCATCCAGGCAAAAACTATGGAAACTGTCTAATAATGAATGGTGATTATCTGATTGAGTGGAATTCATTTTTGGCAAACGGAGAAATTGCTCATTATGAACAATTTTCCTTTTGTCACAATGATTTTAAAAGACGTCTGCGTCAGAACGCGTCTACAAGCGGGAAAAAGTTAGGCGAGCTATACGGAATATAAAACAAAACTCATACGTGAAAAACGCACACATCTTTGAACTGTGGCGATGCTATAAACCCTTTCCCACATATAGACGCATTTTGACGCATCTGCAGAAGACAGCTTTTGGAAAACATGGCGACAAAAGAAGACATTGCTCAAAACGAGCAATTTCTCCATTTGTCACCATGTTTTCAACTCTATTCAATTATTGTACTTTCATTTAAAGGGAGTTTCCATAAAAGATCGGGTCTGTTTTTAAAGTCGACTGTTGCCGATTTGTTGTATTTGGGAAAAAGGTTCAATCAGTCCAGGTAACGTCCCGGACGAACCCGGAGGCTCAGTCGGTAGCCACGCGGGCTGTCAATCCAGAGAGTGTGAGTTCGAAATCAAGGTCGGCCAACATTCTTTCCAACGTTTGACAAAAGTCAAAGCGTCATGCGTCACTCGTCTTCCACCAATGGGCCCACAGTCTATGTGGAAAAGCAGCTAGTTGCTGGGAGAGACTATTGTGTGGACTACTGCTGTGAGAAACTCAGGAAACACACTGGTGGTATATGAACTGTCGGCGGTGATATAACTGAACAATTATTGAAAACGGCGTTAAACCCAATTCAATAAACCAGAGTTAACATCCAAGTAAAATAGAGACTTCACAAGATCACATCACAGTGTTATCGACGAACCACCAGATCAGCCTACCTCTGCCTGCAAGCAAACTGATCCAGGACTTTCCCTATTCACTAAATAGTCATACAAGCGCCCTAGAATCCTCTGTAACACAATGCAACAATGTCAAGCCAACCTTTCGTAATTATAACACTTGTTGAATTGATGGATTTATGGTTGAACGCCGTTTTCAACAATTGTTCAGTCATACCACGGCGGCCAGTTCACCTAACCTACTCATCTATTTCCTGACTTTCTTACACCAGTACTCAACACAACATACTTTCCAAGCAACGGGCTGCTTTTCCACATAGACTGTTAGCCAATTGTTGAAAGACGAATGACGCTTGTCAAATTTGACTTTCGTCAAACGTCGGAAAACATTTGTTGAAAGAGCTTTGTATGCCCTTAAGGCACTGTAAGCACGTGCCTACACATTTTTTCTCAAAATGCCCCAAAATGCAGCTGAGGTGATAGTCATCTGCGTAAAGTATCGACCAGATCAGCCTGTGCTGTCAGCGCAGACTGATCCGGCCGACACATTCCGTCTTAGGGGGATAGATGTATAGAGTAGTGATTCCTGAAACAGAAAATACACAGGAGGCGAAAAGTGTCTATCCGGGTGGGCCTTTGTGGCATGCTTAGGCTGATCCGGGTCGATACTTTACGTAGAGTCCACAATGTTGATTTTCTCACGAGACGGCCTACACATTGATTATTGCAAAGCTACGCCCCTGTATGCGTATCCATGCTAAATGATCCAGATGGGTTAACTGATTGGCAAACAGTGCAGAGTCAGACCAGACTGCGCGGATACTCTAGGGGATCTGGATCTTTACCGGTGATCACAAATGCGTTGCGGTTATTTGTTCGCAGAGCGCCGCTCGATAAGTACAAAAAAGCCTGTTAGATCCGACCGGGGATCAAACCCGCGACATTCCGTGTCAGAGGAAGAGGCTCTACCGCTACATGACCGATACGGAATCTGTACAGGTCACAATCCACCAATTCCTTCTTTATTTCCATGTAATTTAATGGGTTTCAACCCTCAATTGTCACATTTTCTCAGGTAGAACACAGGGACTTGCTACTCTAAAACAGATATTACCCTATATATGCATATATATTAATATCTATGCATATATAGGGTAATATCTATTTTTAGAGGAGCAAAGTCCCTGTGGGCAGAACACCCTATATCATTGGAAAGAGTAACAGCTTGGCCGCGGGTGCATTTGGCGTTATTTGACCTACAATTACGCAATTTAGTAGTAACCTCTCATTTCAAAACCTTTACAGTACTGTTTGTGTTAGTGTGTATGGTTCTATTCTGAACTATACCACCTCCGTGGTGGTAGACCGTCCACCTCGGGTGCGGGAGGTCGCGGGTTCAATCCCCGACCGGGTCACACCAAATACTTTAAAAATGGTAGTAATTGCTGCTCTCCTTGGCACTCAGGGTTGCAGCTGTGGGGTTAGCATTACGGTGTCAGGATAAATGAACCATTAGTACTTGTAACTTACCCAGGAAACGCCGTGATACAACTGAAAAAGTGTTTTAAAGCCGCGTAAAAACACCAAACAATCACACAATGAAGATGAGCAATCTCTCCTTTTACCTCAATGTTTTCAAAACTCGCCTGCTGTAAATGCGCCTGCAGGTGGTACAGGGTTTAAAAATACCGACCAGAGAGAAATGCAACCATATGAACACATATTTCTAAATCTTTTGCATACAATAATAAGATGAATTCCCAAATAGAAAAGGAACTTGAAGACTTTGTATTGAATAGCATTGGCTCCTATACAGGGAAAGTTGATTTGAAACTTTGAAGGCGTTACTACAAAAATGTTATAAAGATACTAAACAATTTAATTCAGGTTCAGATTGTAACATGTTTTATTGCAATGTGTTATCCCTTTCCAACCTGCAAACGCATTTTGACGCCTCTGCAGCAGACAACTTTTGAAAACATTGTGGCCAAAGATGAAATTGCTCATGATGAGCAATTTCTCTTTTGGCCACAATGTTTTTTAACTTTATTTAAGAATTAAGCTATCTTTTATGGAGACCTTTCCGGTTTTTGTCACTTTGTTTTCTGCCGCAGATTTGTTGTACGTCGGAAAGGGTTAACTCATATATCCTGACTGAACTTTCAAGAGTTGACCTACAAACGCTTATTGATGCCTCTGCAGCGGACAGGTTTTTGAAAACATGGCGACAAAAGAAGAGATTGCTCAAAAGCCATTCATCTTTTGTCACAAATACAATTTTTGTTTAACTCTGTTCAATAATTATATTTGAATTATAAAGATATTTTCCCTATCTTTGCCTTAAATACTTTCGAACTCATCTACTGTAGATTTGCTGTTTATGGGAACAGGTTTAGACATAGCGTAGTATGATATCAAATATATCGTATTTTATCATCGAAAACAAATAATGACACTGTCCTTTTAACCGTTTCACGCATACGACAAATCTGCAGCAGATGACTTTGAGAGTAATTTACCAACAATATGGACATTTATATAACTTAAAAGTACAATTAATGAATTGAGTTAAAACCAATGTAAAACATGGAGAATTTTCTAATTTTGTCACAATGTCATCAACAGTCGTCAGCTGCAAACGTATGAAAATACATCTGCAAGTCAGAAAGGGTTAATTGGTATTTTCAACTTGGGCTTGTTTGTATGAGATAATCTTCAAATATATTTATATACATAGGTGCTGGTGGTTTTGGGAATTAGCTTTAGGCAAGTGTTTGTACATATAGATTGTTTTAAATGTGCGTTTTTCAAAAATAAAAATAAATATTGGATAAGCACTTGTAGGTATAAACATTATTACAAAAATTGTTATTCAATGACTGATGGGAGATATATTTGAAGTCAAATTGAAATGATTGTTAGCAATTTCTAATTTTGCCACTTTCTTTTCAACAAGATAGACATTCTCATTATGTTTCAAAAGTCACTTGATTTTCCTTTTCCAACAGTGTTTTCAAAAGTATGTATGCAGCTGTGGACCATGCTCTACATTATTCGAAAAATTGTTAAATCTTTTCTTTATCTAGATAACTTGTCATCTTTACAGCTGACATCTTTTCAAAATATTGTAGGAAAAGAGTGGTTGATATGTATTAGCAATTATTTCTTTTCTGCTCTCCTATTCTTGGTAAAACACTTATTGTCTCAGATACATGTAACTTTAAATGCATACAACTTTAACAATATCCGTTAATGCTTTCCAAATTTTAATGCATTTTGATGCATAATGACTTATCATAATGAACAATTATTCATTTGCCACAATGTTTGTTTTCAGCTGTAATAAATAATTATACTTTCCTCATTTTCTGTCTGCATATTTTAAAAGTTGTCTACTCAGTACTGCAAATGTGATGTATGTGGGAAACGTTTAAACAGTTATTTAAATCTGACAAAAAATGTGACCCGTTGTTCTCTATTCTTTCAGTGAAACAGCAACGAACAGAAAGTAAAGAAGAACAATGAAAAACCTGGCTGAAGTTTTCCTCCTAGGAGTCCTATTTACAGTGGTTAGAACACAGACATGTGTGTCACCAACTAGCTTGTGCCTATGTTACGTGGATTCAGATACACAAAAAAAAGTGATCACATGTCGATACAAAAGTCTCACCAGTGTACCCATGTTTTCCACATCAACAGAAATATATGATAGGATAGAGTTCACCTCTGTTGAACCCACAGGGACATGCCCTACTTCACAGCCTTGTAATAAAATTACGGATATTCCAGCAGATGCATTTCAAAATTTAAAAGTAAAAGAGATTGACCTGCGGAAGAATGCCATTTCATCTTTCGATGTTAACGCATTTCGTGGATTGGAAAGCGTTCTTGAGACTTTATTGATAGAGGGTGATGGTGTTATTGTTCCTCCTTATTTATCGCTAACGCCTCTCCAGATCATGAAATCGCTTCATCTGGAGCATTTTAATCAGGCTGAATTTAACCCAGCAAACACTCAGTTGGCCTTTTCGACTTTGAAGTCACTCACAATTGATAATTTTAAAACTTTGACAACCCTGAATTCCCAAGCTTTCAAAAATGTGTCAAACATCGAAACTTTTAATCTGCAAAATATGCCTAGTCTTGGTTCATTACCTGTACTGACGATTCTAAGTTTTACTCAACTCAAAACTCTCAACATATATGAAACTGCAATAACACAGTTATTTGGTGAATCGTTCAAGGGGCTGAGCGGTCTAACATCAATCGTAATTAAATCTAACAAGGACTTGACAATAATAGACTCAAATGCATTTGATGGTGTTTCTAGCACAGTTCAATTTTTATCTTTATTTCAAAATAAACTGAGTACTTTGAACTTTCTCTCACAAACCTCATGGCCCCAGCTGACGCAATTGAACATTGGTTACAACAACATAGCACAGGTTTCATCTGGAACCTTTTCTACAATGCCTGGCCTGAACTATCTAACAATGGCTGACATGGGCTTACAAGGTATAACAAGAGACATGTTCATTGGTTTAACAAAACTTCACACTCTGGATCTGGGATTCAATAGTCTACAAGACATACCAGCTGATGTGTTTCAGAATTCACCAAATTTAGTAGACCTCAGACTAAATAACCAAAATGAAAATGTTGTAAATCCCCAATTATCTCTTGACAATACTGCCTTCATAAGCATTGAAAACTCACTGCAACATCTGTTATTGGAAAACAACATGTTTGATAATACCCAGTTGTGGAACATAACCGACAAATTTGTGAATTTGATAGAACTCAATTTAGCAGATACAGGGATATCTTCTATTCCCGATTACGCCTTCAGATATAATATAAAACTGGAAACAATAGACTTGTCCGAAAACAACATTACATCTCTACAACAGGAAACATTCTTTGGACCAAAGACAACACTGAAGTCAATCAATCTGTATAGAAACAAGATTCAATCCATCAACAAGTGCGTTTTAATTGAATTTCCAGCACAGCCAGAACTCTTCCTAACTGGAAACCCATTAAACTGTGACTGTCAGTTACACTGGCTGTACCAGTGGGTTCAAATAGATGTAAACCGTGCCTACACTCATGTTGGGGAATGTACATCCCCTGCTGCTCTCAAAAGTAAACATTTCACAGATTTTAATGAGAACGCTCTGGTGTGTCCTTCAGGGTATCAAGAGCCAATATGTTTGGATCTTTATGCAACAACAACAACCACTACTTCGACTACTACCACTACTGTATCTACAACACCTTCAACGCCAACAGTTACTAAACGCCCCACACCAGCATTCACCATTGACATCATACATAGAACATCAACAAAGATTACTGTCAAATGGTCTGTAGCCGACAGAACCTTTGTCACAGAATACAAACTAAACATTATCAAAGATGGTGATAGAACAGTACAGCTTATCAACAAAGCTGAAACAGAAGTCACTCTAGATAAATTAAAACCAGAGACATTTTACCAGTTTTGTATTATTCTGCAAATAGAGGGTGAATTTCGGGCATCTGCTCCAGAGTGTGCAGATGCAAGTACTCTAGCTGAAGTCACACAAGCTCCTGCAAGTTCAACTCCAGCCCCAGAATATCAGGTGAATATACCTGTTGTAGTCGGAAGTGCAGTGGGTGGGATCATATTTTTCGCTTTGATAACTGTTATAATCTTCTTCATCATGAAATCAAAGAAACTGAACAAGCTCGCCCCAATGAAAGAACCCGTCAGCTTTGCGTGGCGAGGGAATATTCCACAAGAGGGGGGTACCGCAAAAAGACATGCCAAGAAGTCAGACAAAGAATGTGCCCCTCCAGATGATATCACTGTTAATGTTATCTCAAGTGGAGAGATATAAACAATGACAGAATGTCAGCTGCTAGTTATCAATATTCAAAAGACAATGACCCTAGTGCAATTAACACTAAGCCAATGCCCAATATGTAAAACGGGCATTATGTAAATACCATTGGAGCGAGACCGTTGCCACGAAAGCCAAATGGCGGCGCAAGGGAGAACTTTGGTTATGTGAATGATACATTCCATTCAGGAGCAACACATTTTCCTGAAACTTCTCTAAACTCATACAGTCAAGTTGTGAACTAAGTGCCCATACAAATTCATACAGTCAAGTTGTGAACTAAGTGCCCATACAAATTCATAAAATCAGAGGTCCCGATAAGGAGGGGTGTAACGTAAAACCTCTTTTCCCCAAAGTAATTCTCTTATTATCAAACCAAACCCTAGGATGTGACTACTCACAAGATAATCATCTCATTGAGTAAGAGGGTCAAATAAGGATTTTAGAACATGTATGCAAAATGCCCCTAATTTTCAGAGCTCTCCATGAAAGTGGTGAAATCATGTCAACAATTCAAAGTTCCAAATACAGTGAAAGTATGATATAGTGCTACCTTATTGGGATACAACACTCATTGAGTGTTGTTATGCAAAAATAGACCTTGGCGCATTTGAGACCAGTGTAGTACCTGCACAGCTTGTTCAGGTTCTGCTCTGTTCAAATCAAAGAGGAGTTCAAGAAAGTTCTGAAAACGGTGGCAAAGTCATCCGCTGCAGGTTTGTTGTATGCGCTAAAAGGTTCATGTAGAAACTTCTAGTTGACGGGAAAAAATAGCATTGATGGCCACGCAACAGAAACATTAGAACACAACCAAAGTAGGTTAAAAGTACATTTAATACGGTATTTTCTACTGATTAGAAAAATTCATAAGTAAGTTCTTATCTACATTTAATATAAAACTGATGACCTTCATATATCTTACTTATTCTTCATAAATCAAAGTATATAAAATTAATGACAGTAACCATTGGGTATACATTTTCTTTCACCCTTTCCTACATACAGACGCATTTTGAAAATATTGTGGTTAAAGCAGACATTGCTCATTTTGTCCGAATTATTTCCTAATAACGAGATCTCTTCTTAAACGCAAGATATCTCTCTAATTACGAGATATCGTCTGAAACGCAAGATATCTCTCTATTTTACAGAGCTATCTAAAACGAATACATAGTAAAACGGCTTTCCATATGGAAGGGTATTTTGTAATAGCCAATTGTTGACGATTTAGGAAATTGATTGCATTTCCCTTTTAAGAGTTTCATCTCTGATATATAACATGTAGACACCATTCTGATTGCACAAGATCACCCGAGTATTAAGTGTAGACAACAAAACTCGCTCTAATAATATTTGTTCAGATTTTTTCAATTTATCCTTCAAATATAATACGTTTACAACAACAGTTTAAACTCTCCTTTCATAAAGGATATCAATATATACAAAAAAAGAACAAGGTATTTAGGTGTTATTTCCTGTGACAAAACAAAACTGTCAGCAATGATCACAAGCCTGCAATAAGGTCGCCATGGTAGCGCTGCTCTTTTATCCCCGTCTGCGGGAAACAAACATCGATAATTGTTAATTTACTTGTTTTGAAGAAAATACACTTCCGCTTGCAAATCTACATGATTAACCCTTTCCCACCTGCAACAGCAGACGAATTTGAAAACATACCCTGAATCTTTTAGAAACTCCCTCTTTGAAAACATAGTTACAAAAGAAGAAATTGCTCAAAACGAGCATTGCCACAATGTTTTCCACTTTTAGTCATTCCATTCAATTATAGAGATTTTCTATTTTTTGACAAAATATGTGTAAATTCGTTTGCTGCAGAATTGTCGTATGAGGAAAAGGGTTAAATAAAAGTACAATAATTGATTAGAGTTGAAAACATGGAGACAAAAGGAGAAATTGCTCGCTTTGAGCAATGTCTTCTGTTGTCGCCACGTTTTTAAAAAGCCGTCTGCTGCAGAGGCGTCGGAAAGCGTCTATATGAGGGAAAGGGTGAATTTGTGAATATATACCCTGTTGTTTTATAATTAAACCTATCCCACAAATGAGTATATCTGCAGCAGACGACTTTGATAACATTTAGTAGAAAATATGAAAACTCTCTATAATATGACTGAACTATTTTTTGAATAAAGTTTCAAACATTTTTGCAAAAGGGGAAATTGCTCACTATGAGCAGTTCTCCTTTTTGCCGCAATGATTTTAAATGTCGTCTTCGGCAAAAGCGTCTGTATGTTGGAAAGTGATACATGTCTTGCTCGTTAGTTGCTAACAGTGAGGATGTGGACGAGTTTACACAACACATCTGCATAATCTCGTGGCGTGAACGATGTTACAGTTCCTCAAAGTTAAACTTTTATAGCAATTTTAAGCCAAACTTCGATTTCCAGAATTATTTAGATGTGATCAATGTGGGGAAGTTCCGAAGGCCATTGGCAACCTTTTAGAACTTCATCACATTGCCTCATGATTGAAAAGGGCCGACATTTGGGATTGGATCGCGCTGAACGATTACGTCCCTTGTGTTGTTAATCTGTTGAAACAGAGTACCATTTTGTTTTATACTTGAATGTAAAGCATATAATGATTTGAGGTTAATTTATATACCGACATGTTTCTGTAGAAATCCTACTATTGCGGAATTCAACTGTTTAATGAGCCAAACGAAAGGAAATGTCATTAAAACATTAGGAATGTATATTTTTTATTCACTAGAAAGACGAAAGTCTCTTATATAGTCTGTTATATATGTATGTCACTTACCTGTTTGCTATAATTATGATGTGTATTGTGTTTGGGCCGGTGGCCATATCACTAATAAAATGTTTGAGTTAAAAAAAAATCTTTCCTTTGTGCTTCGTATCGCATTAATCCTTTCACATGCAACAAATCTGCAGCAGACGAATTTGAAATTATCTTGGCAAAAGCGAGAAAGAAAATCTATGTAAACGAACATCATATTGAAATTATTTTGGTAAAAACAAGAAAGAAAACTCTCTGTGAAGGAAAATAATATGATTTAATACAGTTTAAAGCAATGTGATCCATTTCTCCTTAAGTCACAAGACCATCACAAGTCGCTCAACTGCTGAGGCGTCGGAAATGTCTGTATGTTGGAAAGGGTTAACTGAATATGTTCAATGTCTCGCAAAGCCCTCGGGACTGTGCGACCAGTTTAGGTTCTGCTTGCTATTCACGCATTCTTCAAGCCTTTGACAATCGATATGAGTGATTGGTGTTTTACGACGCTTTTTACAATAATACCACGGTGTTTCCTGGGTAAGTTACCAGTTCTACTGGTTCATTTATCCTGACATCAGTCAGTTAGTCGTAATGCAAACCCCGCAAACCTGAGCGCCAAGAAGGGCAGCCATTTCTACCATTTACAAATATTTGATATATACCCGCGACCTCCAGTATCCGGGGCGGAAGCTCTACCACTACACCGGTGAGACGGTTGAAAATGGATATGACCGTAATAGGCTGCAGTCCTACTAATTTATTTTAAGCCATCAACGGTTGGTTGGTTTCCCTGTAACGTTGATCAATCATTATAGTTTATACTTCATTATTTGAAGTGAATTGCCATAACCATTATATTCTTCGAGGGTGTAGCCAGATGATGAACGGAGAAGGTGTTAATCAGACTACGGGGCGGCTCAGGGTGATCGGAAACATGATTAGTCTCCCAGGCTCCAAACTATTGTAAGACGCTCTGTGCACATACTATTTGCTCAAGTATCTGGTTGGTCAGTAGCGATTTCATTCTCGAAATAAACCAATCAGAGGTCATATTTGGAACACGTGGTTTCATTTATGAGAGCATAGAGCACGTTTTCATATGTGATAGTTTCGTGGTTTGATGGTGAACATAGATGTTCATCCTATTACATATTTGTACAATATTTTCCATTTATTTTATGAGATTCTAGGATGCTAACACGTGTGACCAGCTTGTTGACAGAGAAGTGGTGAAAGTAGAAGTTAATCAGATTGCATACTTGTACAGTATTTTCTATGTTCTTTATTGACGCCGCGTGGAAGCGCGGCGTCAGTATGGGATAGGTTTTAATTTTGTACCATGGGGTGACGTAATCGAAAAGGGACCAACCAACAAATAGTATTGTAAAGAAAAACTCTGTAATATGTTTGAAAAAACAGCCTTTATGATTGAATAAACTCTGTAATATGTTTGGAAAAAAAACCCAGCCTTTATGATTGAATAAATTGTATTAACTGATTTAAGAAACAACAAGATACAAAATATGTACATCTTTTACCGTTGTTACAAAATTTTTTTTATGAGTTGGTTTACGGAGTTAACTAGGCTACGCTTTTTAAATTGTTTGTTTTACTGCTCTGACGAATCGATTCATCAAAGCTCAGAAAAAAGATTCGGGTGATGTTTTTTCCTTTTTATTTCTGTTGTATTACTAATCTAAAAACGTTCCTCCCCATATAGTTGTTCATTCAGACCATTGTATTCTTGCTATATGTTGACTTTACATGGGAACTTTTTCTTTTAATATCATAAATGCTTAATTTTGATATTAAATATCTTTAAACTTGTTAGAATTATTTGTATTTTTTGTTTATATACTCTCAATTTTTGTTATCATACTTCTGCTCAACTGGAAGGAGAATAGACTTCCCTCTCTCCTTCCAAAGCTAGTGTCACACTTAACTTATAACTAGAGGCATTAACACTTAAGTTAATATCTGTTAATATTTCAGTATCTATTTTTTTGTTTATCTAATTGATCTAGTTACAGCTGATGTAACCCTTTCAGCGCCGAATTGTTTGAAGTAGACTCCTCCATGTTCAAAATCGGGGCGTCTCCATTTCTCATGTAATAACAGTTTGGACTATTTTAAGAACTAAAAGGCAAACAATGCTGATTTCAGGTGAGACAGCTCGTTACGAGCTGACTCACCTGAATCAGTATTGTTTGCAAAAAACTTAATATTGCCTTTGGCGCTGAAAGAGTTAAAATGAAGAAACTTCAGATTGTATGGCACTTTATTGTTGCAGTCAATCTTAACTCGTCATTTCACGGCTAAACTTTACATGCTGAATATCACATATATCGTAGCATATAAAGTGTATAATCCCTACGTCAAAATGGACCCTTTTTGCACTTGATAACATTTTATTATAGACTATGGTATCCAGGTGAGCAATAAAGGAACATCTTGGCCTTCTTGTTTAAGATAAAGGTACATTTGGCCTTCTTGTTCAAAATATTTACATCCTGTCCGTTTGCACAGGTTATTTAAATGTATTGAACTGCATTTGCTTCCCTTTAAGTCATGCTTTAAAATCATGCGCGGCGTCTTTGATGCTTAGCATCAAAATTCGTCTTGTGTTCTTCTGAGATGCTTGTGTGTGTGGCCAGATGGTGTCAAGATACGATCCTGGTTAGACTTCACACAGGATGATGGTGAATATAGACGATGTGTGGGAAGACTATTATATTGTCTATGCTTCTTAGATGCTTGTGTGGTCAGAAGACAAACACACTTGTCGCTCAGATGGGGACAAAACATGATACCCTGATGAAAATGCCAGACGGCGCAGGCGGATCTTGGAAACTGTTAATCGAAATGTTCCAGAGGTCTGCGAGAACTGGCCACCATAATATCACTGATTCTTTTCTCTTTTGAAAAATGCGTTCAACCAAAATCAATATATTAATGGCATATATATGTTTTCAGCCTATCTAACTTGCAGAAGAAAACCGACGCATCTGGAGTACACACTTTTTGAAACAGTGTGGCAATAGGAGAAAATGCTCAAAATATACCAAAATGTTTTCAACTCTATTCAATAATTATACTGTCATTTATAGAGATGTTCCAAACGTGTAGCTAGATGTTTACAAGGTCGTCTGTTGCATAGTTGTTGTTTGTGGGAAAAGGTTAATCCTTTCCCTCATATGACAATTTTGCAGCAGACGACTTTAAACATATTTTGTCCAAATATGGAAAATCTCTATAATTGAATGGATAACCTATGACTAAAAGTGGAAAACATTGTGGCAAAAGGAGAAATTGCTCGTTTTTAGCAATTTCTTCTTTTGTCACTATGTTTTCAAAAAGCCGTCTGCTGCAGAGGCGTCAGAAAGCGTCTATATGAGGGAAAATGTTAAGGTAAAGCACGATGCTGTTTACGTGTTAAATCACCATTCATAATAAGCCAATAATGCGAGCTAACTCAGCATATTAACGAACAGGTAGGGTATAAAACAAAGTTAATTACAGATGACGGGAGAAATGCGATATGACATTAACAATAATGATCGCGTGTCCATTAACCAGCAGCCACGATGAAGGCATCGTGGCCTTGATAAAGCATTGTGTGAAACATTCGTTATTTACAGAACTGATTGATTGTTTGGTGTTTTATGCCGCTTTTATTAAATGTTCAGTTATATCTCGGCGTTTCCTTAGGTGAGTTACAGGTACGACTGGTCCATTTATCCTGACGCAAGCCAGTCAGACGTAATGCAAACACAGCAACCGTGAGCGCAAAGGAGGGCAAGCCATTACTTTTTTTAAAGTATTTTATTTACAGAAAGATTATGACATGACCAGATAACTTGTTCCCACATATAGGCACTTTCTGACACCTCTGCTGCAAACAACTTTTGAAAACATTGGTGAAAATGAAAAAATTGCTTATGATGAGCAATTTCTCCTTTTGCGACAATGTTTTCAATTCTATTTAATAAATGTTCTTACCTTTAGATAGATATGAACCAAATGTTTGCCTAGATGCTTTAAAAGTCAAATTCTCCTTTTGCCATGACGTTTTCAAAAAATATCTGCTACGCAAGCGTTAAAATGCGTCTACAAGTTTGTTTCGTATGAAAGCATTGTGTTTTCCGCCGTTTTCAACAGTTTTTCAGTGTTATCACGGCGCTTTCTGGGTAAAGTCACCAGTAGTACTGGTCCATTTATCCTGACATCAGACAGTCAGTCCTTATGTTAAACCCTCAATCCTGGCCATTACTACCAGCACACATAAAGTTGAACAACCAACTGTCGCATGTTTTACCCTTTCCCCACATAAATCAGATCTTCAATGGACGACTTATAATAAATATGTTGACAGATGTAGTTAATCTCTATAAATGAAAGTATATTTATTAACCCTTTTCCACATAAAAACGCTTTTTGACGCCTCTGCAGCAGACGAATTTTGAATACAATGTGAGCACTTTCTCCTTTTGCCACAATGTTTTCAACTCTTTTTAATAATAAAAGTCTCATTTACGGAGAATGTTCAAGTTTTTGCCTAGATGTTTTCAAAGTCGTTTGCTGCAAATGTGTTGTATGTGGGGAAAAGGGGGGTTAAATAGTATGTCAGCAAGTTGGGAAAAGGCTGAACAACATAACATTTAGATATGGAGCGAGTGTACAATGTGTTTAGCTATCTAATCGGCGAATAAATTCCTTGTAATACATTATGGAAATTCAATTCAAAATCAGTCGAACTGGTTGTAAAATGGCGAATAGCCCTCCAAACAGTACAATTCCAAAACGTTTTCTGTCGGAACACAATTCGGTTAAACCTTTCCCACATACAATATATCTGCTGTTATTGGAAACATTGGAGCAAAAGGATACATCGAGGGCTTGGTGTGAAACGGTTGTAACTAAAATTGCTATTTTTTTACCAAGGTTTATCACCTCGTCATAAAGTCTTTATAAGCGTTAAATCATTTTTCTTGGTAAACAAATGGAAATTTAGGGTGCCATTGCTCGTTCTGAGCAATGGCATCTAAATTTGCATTGTTTATAAAGGGGTACAAAATTGCCCCTAAACAAGGGTTTTCTAAATAGGTTTTTAGTTACAACCGTTTCACGCCAAGCCCTCGAAATATCTCATTATGAAAATGTTCTCCTTTTCCAACACTTTTTTTTTTAAACTCGTTTTCTGCAGATACGTCAAAATGCATCTGCATTTGGGAAAGGGTCAAATCATTAGTCGCCGGGCAGAAGCCCGCGACTTCTATTTTTAATAGCTTTTCGGAAATCACATGGGAGGGCGGCTTATTATTAGAAAGAAACAAATCTAGATGATTTGAACATATTACAATTGTGGTTGTTTACGAACACTAATAAATGACACATCTAAAATGAAATAAATATTCCGATTTTTTTAATGTTTGCATTTTTTTTTTATTTCACTCGCATTTAAGTTTTTTGTCTTATTTACGAAGACAAAAGTGGTCCCTTCAAGACGTGAACCAACACCCCCTAATGCAGACTCTTATGTGTCATCATTGAGGTCAATTTCGGATTATCCTTTTAATAGCAATTTTAACTTACTAAATGTTGTTTTCATGTTCAAAGAGATGTCTTGATTTGTGTAGAATTCATTTAATAATGTTAATCCATGAATATCTAAAGTAGGAACTGTTTCTAAGCTAAATATAGACCCTATTCTGTTGTGTAGGTTCGTGACCTTTAACATCGATTTTCGCGCATGCGCATTTCGATATGAAAAAGCGAGTGATATTATTTTATTTTAGACAAGTACAAGACGAATGTTTGACGCAAAGCGTCAAAGAGAAGCCGCAATATTTCGTTGTACATGTAGAAATAAGAAAAAAAGAACATTTTTAAATCCACAAACAATAGAACAATTTAAACTGTAGACGGTAATGCTGATATATTTCTCATTTTGAAGACTTTTGTTTTCTTCAAATTACCTCCCTTTAAAGCAATACCAGGATATTTACCTTGTGATTCGAATAAGATTGACAAACATTGAAATTATATGAATGAATACTATTATTTAAATAAGTAACAACAGCAAAATTAAATTTAAGCCAGATAAATGTGTACACATTTCGCATTTCGTTAATTTTTTATAGATACCCTAATGTATAGGTATGTATATAAAATTTATAAGCAAATGTTTTCATTACTGCGTTCCTAATGATTGAATAGACTAAGGAAAGTCAAGAATACATAAATAAATCAATGCAGTCTTTTCCGGCGACACTGATGCCTTGCATCAACTTTCTCTTGTATTCTCTATTGAACACATGGGATACACCAATAGTGTATGGTTCAAGGTGAGTATGCGAGAACAGGGAAACAATGAATGCCTTATGTGTGGTTGTCAATATCAATAATCATAAGCCTTGATAGTGACAGTACTGTTGAGATGTGTGCATTGTCAATATCAATAGTCATAAACCTTGATAGTGACAGTACTGTAGAGATGTGTGCATCCGTCTTCTGCAGATTGACTCAGATTCGCGAAAATAGGTTTGTTTATTTGTTGGTCTGTGTGTTGTGTGTATGTTGTTTTACGCCGTTTTCAACAATTGTTCCAAGTCGCTTTTGGAAACATTGTGGCAAATTGTGAAATTTCTCAAAACGAGCCGTGAATGTTTTCAACTATTTTAATAAATAAACTTCCACATTTACAGATTTTTCATCGATTTGCCAAGGTGCTTTCAATGTCGTTCTGCTGCAGACTTGTTGTATGTGGGAAAGGAGGGTATGTGTGTGTGTGTGTGTGGGGGGGGGGGGGGGGGGGGGGGGGAGGGGGGGGGGGGGGGGGGGTAGTAATTAAAAACAACAATTATCATCGACTGTAGTGAGTACAGATCCATAACGTCAAGACCATTACTTCTGACAAGATAACTCAATGATCATCTGTGTATTCTATTATCTTTTCAGACAGTATACGCGATATAGCAGTAAGGAATATACCACACAGCGCTGCTAAAACCATTTCCTTCATAAGATGTGAACGTGTATTCATAACATCAAGACATCAAAAACCATCCCTAACTCACAATGCAATTACCAGATATACACATACATCCCATAAAACAATAAGTTTTTAATTTCATATTAACCCTTTCGGCGCCGAATTGTTTAAAGTAGACTCTTCCATGTTCAAACTCGGACGACTCTATTTTTTTTTATCTTATAGTATTTTTGGAATATCTTTATAACTCACAGCCAAACAATGCAGATTGCAGGTGAGACAGCTCGTTACGAGCTGACTCACCTGAATCTGTATTGTTTGCAAAATGCTCAATATTGCATTTGGCGCTGAAAGAGTTAATTATATTTCCCATTTTTTTTCAGATAATTTACTGCGAGTGTTCAAGATGAAACTGATCTACAGATCATATTTCGATGGCTCAGCATGAATCAATAACCCGTTCACACATGCAGACACACCTTTGTACGCATTTAGGAAAGATGACTTTTGAAAATATTGTGACAAAAGGAGAATATCAAAGCTCATCTCTTTTCAATAATCATATCTTCATTTAGAGAGATTTTGTTTCATATTGTCATCACATTTTTCTAATCCACTTCCAGATGAATTTCTATGCAGCTGCAACACTGTGGTTCTCCTGTTGACGCCGAGCCCCGGTAGCTCAGTCGGTAGCGACGCGGGCTGTCAATCCAGAGGTTGTGAGTTCGAATCCCGGCTCGGCCAACTTTCTTTCCGACGATTGACAAAAGTCAATGCGTCTTGCGCCATTCGTCTTCCACCACAATGGGCTTAGTCTATGTGGAAAAGCAGCCAGTTGATTGTGAAAGATTGTTGTGTGGAGTACTGGTGTGAGAAAACCAGGAAATGCATGAGTAGGTGAACTGGCCGCCGTGATATAACTGAGAAATTGTTAAAAACGGCGTTAAACCCCATTCAATCAATCAATCAATCAATCAATCAATCAAATCTCCTGTTGTCACCATGTTTTCGACCCTATTCAATAATCATATACTTTATAGATGTTATTTTGACATTGTTATCTAGATATACATGTTCATTTGTTATACATGGGGTAAGGGTTAAATTACATACAGTTACAACCATTTGAGTCGCTCCAGGAGAAAACCAACAATATAGACTCAGCGTAATGTATCGAAACCGGATCAGCCTGCGCACGCATCCGCGCATGCAAATCCGGTTCGACATATTCCGTCTCAGTGGGGTAGAGTAATCATGCCTGATACAGAAAATCCACAGTATGCGAAAGGTGTCTGTCCGGGTTAGCCTGCGTGGCATTCTTAGGTTAATACGGGTCGATAGTTTAGTTTAAACTTATTTATTTTACATCGATTGCGAAACAAGCCTTGGGCTTAGATTAATCACGCTCGATGTCTGCTTCCTGGAGACTTCACCAGTACTCGCGCCGTTTGTGTGGAAAAATCCCAAAGTCAGGACCCGCTCATCACGGGACTCGAACCAGGGACCTTTGATACGAGAGGCCGACGCTCTACCTCTGCACCACTGTCTTCCACCTGCACCACTGTCTTCCACCGGGAAGATACTTTACGCAGAGTCTACAATGTCGGTTCTCTCACGGATCGGCTCATTTCGTGATGAGCCACCGATATCAGGTGTGCGCTTTTAAACGAGAGGTCATAAAGGTATAGAATTATGATGTTTTATGGAAAAAATGTGACAGTCAATTTAATCTTGTCATAAAACCATCGACCGCATCGACGGTGTAGTGGTAGAGCGTCCGCTTCGGAAGCGGGAGGTCGTGGGTTCGATCCCCGGACGGGTCATACAGAAGACTTTAAAAATGGTAGTAATGGCTTTTGTCCTTGGCGCTCAGTGTTGCGGGGTTAGCATTACGACTGACTGACTGGTGGACGGGATAAATGGACACGTATAACTGGTAACTTACTCAGGAAACCCCCCGTGATATAACTGCAAAATTGTTGAAAACGGCGTAAAACACCAAACAATGAATATAATACAAACATCATCCGATCTCCCTACCTCACATGCTGGTGTGGACTATCCCAAATTAATAATATCAAGGAAAATAGAACACCTGAAAACAATCAGCAATTTGTCATTTTCATAATGCCAGCAAATGTATTCTTTAGAGTCGTTATCCATTCCCCTCTTAGTGCGTATGCATTAGACACAATTTGAAAACACTATGGGAAAGGCAAATAAAAGATAATACTGAGCAATTTCTTATTTTCTCACGTTTTCTACCCTATCTTAAATCAGGTTATATATATATATCAGGTATGTTTTTCTTCAGATGGCTTTGGAAATAATCAAAGTGTGTAAATTGTGATACTGAAGTAAGAAAAGGGTTTATATTACTGCTGCATGGCATATTCCTTGATGACTTGTAATTAGTTGGGAAATATTACGGTAGCGCTTGAAAGTACAAGATAGAAATAAAAGATAAGAATTGCCTATTCATTTGGCGGTCGTAAAAGAGGTACAATTTCAATGTTTAATCCTTTTCAATACGTACTAACCCTTCTCCCATACAGAGGACTAGATAAGGAAGAGTAAACTGGTCTTTTCCCATCAATATCTCTTGCATTACTCAACTCAGCCTATGTTGTGGGTACTCAAAAGAATCGTCTCGCTGAGACGATTCTTTTGAGTACCCACAACATAGGGTTTGATGGTCAAATAAGGATTTCGCTATGTGTACTATGCATATAAAACAAACCTGCAGTAGATGGAAACATATTGAAATAAATATTCTGTAAATGAAAGTATAATAATTGAATAGTTAAAAATCTTTGTGGCAAAAGCAGAAATTGCTAATTATTAGCAATTTCTCCTTTTGTAACAATTGTTTTAAAGAATCGTTTGCTGTAGAGGCGTAACAATGCGAATACATGTGGGAAACGGTGTTGAAGATAGACTTAATCATGATAAAAAACAAAAAACAATCCACATCTGACAATGATTACACCTGTCAACATATTAAAACAAGAAACAACAAGGCCATTGCACGTAGAATAGCTGCACTGGCTACTGTTTCCCCCCAATGTCTGTTGCGAAACGTCATCTATAGAGACAGAGTTGGGTGAAAGCGAAAGAAATTGCGATTTTTTTTTAAAGAGGAAAGAGTCACGTGCCGTTGTTGTACATTTCAATGTTGTTATGACAACTAGATGCTGATATTTCATACTGTCTTTTTTCTCAATTGGCCATGCGTTATATTATTTGCTTTAATAGTATTCTGCCCGCGACTAATAAGAATTTGATATAAGTCCTTTTGTCATCTTTGGTGATGAAATACTGGTTTTCTGAATGAAGTGCTTATTTCAGTCATTGTCGAGTTCCGGTAGCTCCGTCGATCGCGACGCGAGCTGTCAAATCAAGGGTTGTGAATTCGGACCCCAGCTCGGCCAACATTCTTAACGACGTTTGACAAAAGACATTGTGACAAGCGTCATTCTTCTTCCACCAACTGGCTAACAGTCTATGTTGAAAAGCAGCCAGTTGCTTGAAAACACTGCTGTAGGAAAGCCATGTAACACATGCGTAGGTCAACTGACCGCCGTTATATGACTGAAAATGTGTTGAAAACGGCGTTAAATGCCAATCAATCAAATCATTCATTCGTACAACATTTTTTTTGCTGTTTTGAGACTTTTCAAAATATATCTAGTATTTAATTTTCGCCGCTGCCTCTTGAAGGTATTCGTATGTTTGGGCTCTTTAAGCTCGCACATTCAACGTGCAACATACATGTATGGTTAAAAAAAAAAGCATTTTCAGATTGACATTTATAAAATAGTTTTTTTTTAAATGCATTTTCAGATTTGACATATTTATAAAATAGGTTTTTTTAAAATGCATTTTCAGATTGACATTTATAATAATTCGTATGTCGGTAGAAAGATATTGCGTTCTGAGCGCCCAAGTGAAATGATATAGTCATTTTAGAAAAGAAAACTGTTTGCTATATATTAAAACATTAGAGATTTTACGCTGATACAGCGGTAGAGCGTCGGCCTTTCGTCCCAAATTCAAGGTCCCGGGTATGAATCCCGTGACGAGCGGGTTCTGCCTTTGGGATTTGTTCACGCAAACGGTTGAGAAGTGGTTGCGTCCTAAGGAAGCAGATATCGAGCATGATTACCATGAGTGGAAAGTTCATTACGCAATGAACGTTAAGCCCTTCCCTCATATAGACGCTTTCTGACGCCTCTGCAGCAGACGGCTTTTTGAAAACATAGTGACAAAAAAAAGGAATTGCTTAAAACGAGCAATTCCTCCTTTTGCCACAATGTTTGCCGCTTTTAGTCATAGGTTATCCATTCAATTATAGAGATTTTCTATCTTTTGACAAAAGATGTTCAAAGTCGTCTGCTGCAGAATTGTTGTATGATGGCAAAGGTTATAGGTGCTGAACTCCAGATGCTGATCAACATTTTGAAATGTTGAAACTTCTTCAAATATTGCTAAAAGTGACAACACAGTAAGTAATGAATAGCTCAAAACTATTTTGGAAGTAAATTTTTAATAAAAGTCAATTGAAAGTCATGAAAATGTACAACATTTGGCTTACTGTGTTTGTCTACCCAGTGAAAATGAAGTAGACACGATCAATATTTAGATGTTTTTACTGGAAAGTGAGGAATCCGCTGTGGTCGAGTGGATAGCGTCGGGGATTTCGAAACCGGGTGTCCCGGGCTCGATCCCCAGTCGCGGCACCTCGGTCATGGTGGAGTGCCCTTGGGCAAGGCACATTTTCTAGCCTAGTACTGGTTTGTTTACCCAGGGATCATGAATAAGTGAGCTGTCGCCATGATATAACTGAAATATTGTTGAAAAGCGGCGTAAAACCTCAATAAATAAATAAATAAATACTGCAAAGTGAAATTATTGCTCTAATTTCATCCCCGAATTATGATTCTTATATTTCAAGACAACGTTTGAACAGTTTTAAAACTTTGACTATACTATCTAGACTATGGAGTTCAGCACCTTTTACGACGCTTTCAACAATTTTTCAGTTATATCACGGCGTGTTTCTGATGATTTACCGGTACTACTGGTACATTTATCCTGATACCAGCGAGTCCGTCGAAATGCTAACCCCACAGCCCTGAGCGCCAAGGAGCGCCAAGGAGAGGAAGCCATTACTACCATTGTGTTGGTATGACCCGGCTTGGGATCGCACCACGACCTCCCGCACCCTTGGCATTCTTCCAACGGGAAGAAAGATCATTAAAGCACTTTACATGAATACAAGCCCGATTTCGTCCAAAATGATGGTTAACATCCTCGCGGGGTGAGTTCTTTCTTGCATAATACATGACACCCCCATTTGCTTTGGATTATTGTGAAGCTTAGAGGTAACTCTTTTCAATGATATAGGGTGTTCTATCTGTAAAACGATTAGACAGTGTGGCAATTGAGGGTTGAAACTGGTTGAAACTGGTTGATTTACATGGAAACAAAGAAAGAATTTAATTTAATGTTTTGTGACAGTTAAAGTGATTCGTGCGACATTGTCCGATAACTGTCTATATGGACGGATAGATGTCTACGTTTTTAGAAAATGTTGGGGATATCTCTCAATATATGTCAAAGTAAACGACCACAAGTTTTGACAACGTAAAAATGAAACGCATCAGGGGATAAGGAGAATCTTCTTATTAGTATCATATCTATGACAACTTCAGATAAAGAACTCTAAACGTATATATATATTTCTGACAGATGTTACATTGATGCAAGCAGTTAAGACTTTGATGAGACTGTGTCACTGTGGATGCACATGCTCGTTCGAGTCTTCACTGTTCGCATGTGCCATATAAATGAGCCGTTCCACGAGAAGAACCAACAGTAATGTATCGACCCAGATTAGCCTGCGTAGTTCGCACAGGCTAATCCGTGCCGACATATTCCGTCTCAGGGGAATAGAGGTATAGAGGAATGATTTCTGAAACTGAAAATCCACAGGAGTCGAAAAGTGTCTGTCCAGGTTAGCATGCGCGGCATAAATAGGCCGATCCAGGTCGATACATTACGCACAGTCCACACTGTTGGTTTTCTCGTGGAACAGCTCAAATATATACGATAGTGACCTGCAACGGTCCGAATAATTTGAGGTAGAAAACATACACAAAGGACCCGTCTCCCAGGTTATGTTAGAAGAAATCTGTCATTTCTTTTCAAATCTGACAATTTTCAGAATTAATCATAGCTATTTGTTAGAAATATGGACTTGCCTTTTAGCCCAATGGGGAGCTATATGACAAGTATTTATACTTTATATTAAAACATTACATACTCGTGAATATTAGTTGAGTATAGCGATTTGGTGTCTTAATGACACTCCGCTTTACACCCATAACAGACATTTTGACATAAACATAGTGGGGGTTACACTTTAAGTTTGTTGTTAGAACGTGCATATAGGTAAACTTAACATATAATGTGGCATTGGAGACTCTGACGAGACTTTGCGGATGCAGAGGCTCATCTGAGTCTTTACTGTACCTAGATACAGAGGCTTATCTGAGTCTTCACTGTACGTAGATACAGAGGCTTATCTCAGTCTTCACTGTACGTAGATACAGAGGCTTATCTGAGTCTTCACTGAACGTAGATACAGAGGGTCATCTGAATCTTCACTGTACGTAGATACAGAGGCTCATCTGAATCTTCACTGTACGTAGATACAGAGGCTCATCTGAGTTTTCACAGTACGTAGATACAGAGGCTTATCTGAGTCTTCACTGTACGTAGATACAGAGGCTTATCTGAGTCTTCACTGTACGTAGATACAGAGGCTTATCTGAGTCTTCAATGTACGTAGATACAGAGGCTTATCTGAGTCTTCACTGTACGTAGATACAGAGGCTCATCTAAGTCTTCACTGTACGTAGATGCAGAGGCTCATCTGAGTCTTCACTGTACGTAGATACAGAGGCTTATCTGAGTCTTCACTGTACGTAGATACAGAGGCTTATCTGAGTCTTCACTGTACGTAGATACAGAGGCTCATCTGAGTCTTCACTGTACGTAGATACAGAGGCTTATCTGAGTCTTCACTGTACGTAGATACAGAGGCTTATCTGAGTCTTCACTGTACGTAGATACAGAGGCTTATCTGAGTCTTCACTGTACGTAGATACAGAGGCTTATCTGAGTCTTCACTGTACGTAGATACAGAGGTTCATCTGAGTCTTCACTGTACGTAGATACAGAGGCTTTATCTGAGTCTTCACTGTACGTAGATACAGAGGCTTATCTGAGTCTTCACTGTACGTAGATACAGAGGTTCATCTGAGTCTTCACTGTACGTAGATACAGAGGCTTTATCTGAGTCTTCACTGTACGTAGATACAGAGGCTTATCTGAGTCTTCACTGTACGTAGATACAGAGGCTTATCTGAGTCTTCACTGTACGTAGATACAGAGGTTCATCTGAGTCTTCACTGTACGTAGATACAGAAGCTCATCTAAGTCTTCACTGTACGTAGATACAGAGGCTTTATCTGAGTCTTCACTGTACGTAGATACAGAGGATCATCTGAGTCTTCACTGTACGTAGATACAGAGGCTTTATCTGAGTCTTCACTGTACGTAGATACAGAGGCTTATCTGAGTCTTCACTGTACGTAGATACAGAGGTTCATCTGAGTCTTCACTGTACGTAGATACAGAGGCTTTATCTGAGTCTTCACTGTACGTAGATACAGAGGCTTATCTGAGTCTTCACTGTACGTAGATATAGAGGCTTATCTGAGTCTTCACTGTACGTAGATACAGAGGATCATCTGAGTCTTCACTGTACGTAGATACAGAGGCTTTATCTGAGTCTTCACTGTACGTAGATACAGAGGCTTATCTGAGTCTTCACTGTACGTAGATACAGAGGCTTTATCTGAGTCTTCACTGTACGTAGATACAGAGGATCATCTGAGTCTTCACTGTACGTAGATACAGAGGCTTTATCTGAGTCTTCACTGTACGTAGATACAGAGGCTTATCTGAGTCTTCACTGTACGTAGATACAGAGGCTTTATCTGAGTCTTCACTGTACGTAGATACAGAGGCTTATCTGAGTCTTCACTGTACGTAGATACAGAGGCTTATCTGAGTCTTCACTGTACGTAGATACAGAGGCTCATCTGAGTCTTCACTGTACGTAGATACAGAGGCTTATCTGAGTCTTCACTGTACGTAGATACAGAGGTTCATCTAAGTCTTCACTGTACGTAGATACAGAGGCTCATCTGAGTCTTCACTGTACGTAGATACAGAGGCTTTATCTGAGTCTTCACTGTACGTAGATACAGAGGCTTATCTGAGTCTTCACTGTACGTAGATACAGAGGCTTATCTGAGTCTTCACTGTACGTAGATACAGAGGTTCATCTGAGTCTTCACTGTACGTAGATACAGAGGCTTATCTGAGTCTTCACTGTACGTAGATACAGAGGTTCATCTGAGTCTTCACAGTACGTAGATACAGAGGCTTATCTGAATCTTCACAGTACGTAGATACAGAGGCTTATCTGAGTCTTCACTGTACGTAGATACAGAGGCTTTATCTGAGTCTTCACTGTACGTAGATACAGAGGTTCATCTGAGTCTTCACTGTACGTAGATACAGAGGTTTATCTGAGTCTTCACTGTACGTAGATACAGAGGTTCATCTGAGTCTTCACTGTACGTAGATACAGAGGCTTATCTGAGTCTTCACTGTACGTAGATACAGAGGCTCATCTGAGTCTTCACTGTACGTAGATACAGAGACTCATCTGAGTCTTCACAGTACGTAGATACAGAGGCTTATCTGAGTCTTCACTGTACGTAGATACAGAGGCTTATCTGAGTCTTCACTGTACGTAGATACAGAGGTTCATCTGAGTCTTCACTGTACGTAGATACAGAGGTTCATCTAAGTCTTCACAGTACGTAGATACAGAGGTTCATCTGAATCTTTACTGTACGTAGATACAGAGGTTCATCTGAGTCTTCACAGTACGTAGATACAGAGGCTTTATCTGAGTCTTCACTGTACGTAGATACAGAGGATCATCTGAGTCTTCACTGTATGTAGATACAGAGGTTCATCTGAATCTTTACTGTACGTAGATACAGAGGTTCATCTGAGTCTTCACTGTACGTAGATACAGAGGCTTTATCTGAGTCTTCACAGTACGTAGATACAGAGGTTCATCTGAGTCTTCACTGTACGTAGATACAGAGGTTCATCTAAGTCTTCACTGTACGTAGATACAGAGACTCATCTGAGTCTTCACAGTACGTAGATACAGAGGCTTTATCTGAGTCTTCACTGTACGTAGATACAGAGGATCATCTGAGTCTTCACTGTACGTAGATACAGAGGCTTTATCTGAGTCTTCACTGTACGTAGATACAGAGGATCATCTGAGTCTTCACTGTACGTAGATACAGAGACTCATCTGAGTCTTCACTGTACGTAGATACAGAGGTTCATCTGAGTCTTCACTGTACGTAGATACAGAGGTTCATCTAAGTCTTCACTGTACGTAGATACAGAGGCTCATCTGAGTCTTCACTGTACGTAGATACAGAGGTTCATCTGAGTCTTCACTGTACGTAGATACAGAGGTTCATCTGAATCTTCACTGTACGTAGATACAGAGGTTCATCTGAATCTTCACTGTACGTAGATACAGAGGCTCATCTGAGTCTTCACTGTACGTAGATACAGAGGCTTTATCTGAGTCTTCACTGTACGTATATACAGAGGCTTATCTGAGTCTTCACTGTACGTAGATACAGAGGCTTTATCTGAGTCTTCACTGTACGTAGATACAGAGGATCATCTCAGTCTTCACTGTACGTAGATACAGAGGTTCATCTGAGTCTTCACTGTACGTAGATACAGAGGTTCATCTGAGTCTTCACTGTACGTAGATACAGAAGCTTTATCTGAGTCTTCACTGTACGTAGATACAGAGGCTTATCTGAGTCTTCACTGTACGTAGATACAGAGGCTTTATCTGAGTCTTCACTGTACGTAGATACAGAGGCTCATCCGAATCTTCACAGTACGTAGATACAGAGGCTTTATCTGAATCTTCACTGTACGTAGATACAGAGGGTCATCTGAATCTTCACTGTACGTAGATACAGAGGCTCATCTGAGTCTTCACTGTACGTAGATACAGAGGCTTTATCTGAGTCTTTACTGTACGTAGATACAGAGGCTTTATCTGAGTTTTCACTGTACGTAGATACAGAGGCTCATCTGAGTCTTCACTGTACGTAGATACAGAGGCTTTATCTGAGTCTTCACAGTACGTAGATACAGAGGCTTTATCTGAGTCTTCACTGTACGTAGATACAGAGGCTCATCTGAGTCTTCACTGTACGTAGATACAGAGGCTCATCTGAGTCTTCACAGTACGTAGATACAGAGGCTCATCTGAGTCTTCACAGTACGTAGATACAGAGGCTTTATCTGAGTCTTCACTGTACGTAGATACAGAGGCTCATCTGAGTCTTCACTGTACGTAGATACAGAGGCTCATCTGAGTCTTCACAGTACGTAGATACAGAGGCTTATCTGAGTCTTCACTGTACGTAGATACAGAGGCTTTATCTGAGTTTTCACTGTACGTAGATACAGAGGCTCATCTGAGTCTTCACAGTACGTAGATACAGAGGCTTATCTGAGTCTTCACTGTACGTAGATACAGAGGCTCATCTGAGTCTTCACAGTACGTAGATACAGAGGCTCATCTGAGTCTTCACAGTACGTAGATACAGAGGCTTTATCTGAGTCTTCACTGTACGTAGATACAGAGGCTCATCTGAGTCTTCACAGTACGTAGATACAGAGGCTCATCTGAGTCTTCACTGTACGTAGATACAGAGGCTTTATCTGAGTCTTCACTGTACGTAGATACAGAGGCTCATCTGAGTCTTCACTGTACGTAGATACAGAGGCTTTATCTGAGTTTTCACTGTACGTAGATACAGAGGCTCATCTGAATCTTCACTGTACGTAGATACAGAGGCTTTATCTGAGTCTTCACTGTACGTAGATACAGAGGCTCATCTGAGTCTTCACTGTACGTAGATACAGAGGCTTTATCTGAGTCTTCACTGTACGTAGATACAGAGGCTCATCTGAGTCTTCACTGTACGTAGATACAGAGGCTTTATCTGAGTTTTCACTGTACGTAGATACAGAGGCTCATCTGAGTCTTCACTGTACGTAGATACAGAGGCTTTATCTGAGTTTTCACTGTACGTAGATACAGAGGCTCATCTGAGTCTTCACAGTAAGTAGATACAGAGGCTTTATCTGAGTTTTCACTGTACGTAGATACAGAGGCTCATCTGAGTCTTCACTGTACGTAGATACAGAGGCTCATCTGAGTTTTCACAGTACGTAGATACAGAGGCTTTATCTGAGTTTTCACTGTACGTAGATACAGAGGCTCATCTGAGTCTTCACAGTACGTAGATACAGAGGCTTTATCTGAGTTTTCACTGTACGTAGATACAGAGGCTCATCTGAGTCTTCACTGTACGTAGATACAGAGGCTTTATCTGAATCTTCACTGTACGTAGATACAGAGGGTCATCTGAATCTTCACTGTACGTAGATACAGAGGCGTTATCTGAGTTTTCACTGTACGTAAATACAGAGGCTCATCTGAATCTTCACAGTACGTAGATACAGAGGCTCATCTGAGTCTTCACAGTACGTAGATACAGAGGCTTATCTGAGTCTTCACTGTACGTAGATACAGAGGCTCATCTGAGTCTTCACTGTACGTAGATACAGAGGGTCATCCGAATCTTCACAGTACGTAGATACAGAGGCGTTATCTGAGTCTTCACTGTACGTAGATACAGAGGCTCATCTGAGTTTTCACAGTACGTAGATACAGAGGCTCATCCGAATCTTCACTGTACGTAGATACAGAGGCTCATCTGAGTCTTCACTGTACGTAGATACAGAGGGTCATCCGAATCTTCACAGTACGTAGATACAGAGGCGTTATCTGAGTCTTCACTGTACGTAGATACAGAGGCTCATCTGAGTTTTCACTGTACGTAGATACAGAGGCTCATCTGAGTCTTCACTGTACGTAGATACAGAGGGTCATCCGAATCTTCACAGTACGTAGATACAGAGGCGTTATCTGAGTTTTCACTGTACGTAGATACAGAGGCTCATCTGAGTCTTCACAGTACGTAGATACAGAGGCGTTATCTGAGTTTTCACTGTACGTAGATACAGAGGCTCATCTGAGTTTTCACTGTACGTAGATACAGAGGCTCATCTGAGTCTTCACAGTACGTAGATACAGAGGCTTTATCTGAATCTTCACTGTACGTAGATACAGAGGGTCATCCGAATCTTCACAGTACGTAGATACAGAGGCTCATCTGAGTTTTCACTGTACGTAGATACAGAGGCTCATCTGAGTTTTCACTGTACGTAGATACAGAGGCTCATCTGAGTCTTCACAGTACGTAGATACAGAGGCTTTATCTGAGTCTTCACTGTACGTAGATACAGAGGGTCATCCGAATCTTCACAGTACGTAGATACAGAGGCGTTATCTGAGTTTTCACTGTACGTAGATACAGAGGCTCATCTGAGTCTTCACAGTACGTAGATACAGAGGCGTTATCTGAGTTTTCACTGTACGTAGATACAGAGGCTCATCTGAGTTTTCACTGTACGTAGATACAGAGGCTCATCTGAGTCTTCACAGTACGTAGATACAGAGGCTTTATCTGAATCTTCACTGTACGTAGATACAGAGGGTCATCCGAATCTTCACAGTACGTAGATACAGAGGCTCATCTGAGTTTTCACTGTACGTAGATACAGAGGCTCATCTGAGTTTTCACTGTACGTAGATACAGAGGCTCATCTGAGTCTTCACAGTACGTAGATACAGAGGCTTTATCTGAGTCTTCACTGTACGTAGATACAGAGGGTCATCCGAATCTTCACAGTACGTAAATACAGAGGCGTTATCTGAGTTTTCACTGTACGTAGATACAGAGGCTCATCTGAGTCTTCACAGTACGTAGATACAGAGGCTCATCTGAGTCTTCAAGGTACGTAGATACAGAGGCTCATCTGAGTTTTCACTGTACGTAGATACAGAGGCTTTATCTGAGTCTTCACAGTACGTAGATACAGAGGCTCATCTGAGTTTTCACTGTACGTAGATACAGAGGCTCATCTGAGTTTTCACTGTACGTAGATACAGAGGCTTTATCTGAGTTTTCACTGTACGTAGATACAGAGGCGTTATCTGAGTCTTCACAGTACGTAGATACAGAGGCTCATCTGAGTTTTCACTGTACGTAGATACAGAGGCTTTATCTGAGTCTTCACAGTACGTAGATACAGAGGCTCATCTGAGTTTTCACTGTACGTAGATACAGAGGCTCATCTGAGTTTTCACTGTACGTAGATACAGAGGCTCATCTGAGTTTTCACTGTACGTAGATACAGAGGCTTTATCTGAGTTTTCACTGTACGTAGATACAGAGGCGTTATCTGAGTCTTCACAGTACGTAGATACAGAGGCTCATCTGAGTTTTCACTGTACGTAGATACAGAGGCTCATCTGAGTCTTCACTGTACGTAGATACAGAGGCTCATCTGAGTCTTCACAGTACGTAGATACAGAGGCTCATCTAAGTGTTCACTGTACGTAGATACAGAGGCTCATCTGAGTCTTCACAGTACGTAGATACAGAGGCTCATCTGAGTCTTCAAGGTACGTAGATACAGAGGCTCATCTGAGTCTTCACTGTACGTAGATACAGAGGCTTTATCTGAGTCTTCACAGTACGTAGATACAGAGGCTCATCTGAGTTTTCACTGTACGTAGATACAGAGGCTCATCTGAGTTTTCACTGTACGTAGATACAGAGGCTTTATCTGAGTTTTCACTGTACGTAGATACAGAGGCTTTATCTGAGTTTTCACAGTACGTAGATACAGAGGCTTTATCTGAGTCTTCACTGTACGTAGATACAGAGGCTTTATCTGAGTTTTCACAGTACGTAGATACAGAGGCTCATCTGAGTCTTCAAGGTACGTAGATACAGAGGCTCATCTGAGTCTTCACTGTACGTAGATACAGAGGCTTTATCTGAGTCTTCACAGTACGTAGATACAGAGGCTCATCTGAGTTTTCACTGTACGTAGATACAGAGGCTCATCTGAGTCTTCAAGGTACGTAGATACAGAGGCTCATCTGAGTCTTCACTGTACGTAGATACAGAGGCTTTATCTGAGTCTTCACAGTACGTAGATACAGAGGCTCATCTGAGTTTTCACTGTACGTAGATACAGAGGCTTATCTGAGTCTTCACAGTACGTAGATACAGAGGCTCATCTGAGTCTTCACTGTACGTAGATACAGAGGCTTTATCTGAGTTTTCACTGTACGTAGATACAGAGGCTCATCTGAGTCTTCACTGTACGTAGATACAGAGGCTTTATCTGAGTCTTCACAGTACGTAGATACAGAGGCTCATCTGAGTCTTCACTGTACGTAGATACAGAGGCTTTATCTGAATCTTCACTGTACGTAGATACAGAGGATCATCTGAGTCTTCACTGTACGTAGATACAGACGCTTATCTGAGTCTTCACTGTACGTAGATACAGAGGATCATCTGAGTCTTCACTGTACGTAGATACAGACGCTTATCTGAGTCTTCACTGTACGTAGATACAGAGGCTCATCTGAGTCTTCACTGTACGTAGATACAGAGGCTTTATCTGAATCTTCACTGTACGTAGATACAGAGGATCATCTGAGTTTTCACTGTACGTAGATACAGAGGCTCATCTGAGTCTTCACTGTACGTAGATACAGAGGCTTTATCTGAATCTTCACTGTACGTAGATACAGAGGATCATCTGAGTCTTCACTGTACGTAGATACAGACGCTTATCTGAGTCTTCACTGTACGTAGATACAGAGGCTCATCTGAGTCTTCACTGTACGTAGATACAGAGGCTTTATCTGAGTCTTCACAGTACGTAGATACAGAGGCTTTATCTGAGTCTTCAATGTACGTAGATACAGAGGCTCATCTGAGTCTTCACAGTACGTAGATACAGAGGCTTTATCTGAATCTTCACTGTACGTAGATACAGAGGGTCATCTGAGTCTTCACTGTACGTAGATACAGAGGCTCATCTGAGTTTTCACTGTACGTAGATACAGAGGCTTTATCTGAGTTTTCACTGTACGTAGATACAGAGGCGTTATCTGAGTCTTCACAGTACGTAGATACAGAGGCTCATCTGAATCTTCACTGTACGTAGATACAGAGGCTTTATCTGAGTCTTCACTGTACGTAGATACAGAGGCTCATCTGAGTTTTCACTGTACGTAGATACAGAGGCTTATCTGAGTCTTCACTGTACGTAGATACAGAGGCTTTATCCGAGTCTTCACTGTACGTAGATACAGAGGCTCATCTGAATCTTCACTGTACGTAGATACAGAGGCTTTATCTGAGTCTTCACTGTACGTAGATACAGAGGCTCATCTGAGTCTTCACTGTACGTAGACACAGAGGCGTTATCTGAGTCTTCACAGTACGTAGATACAGAGGCTCATCTGAATCTTCACTGTACGTAGATACAGAGGCTTTATCTGAGTCTTCACTGTACGTAGATACAGAGGCGTTATCTGAGTCTTCACTGTACGTAGATACAGAGGCTTATCTGAGTCTTCACAGTACGTAGATACAGAGGATCATCTGAGTCTTCACTGTACGTAGATACAGAGGATCATCTGAGTCTTCACTGTACGTAGATACAGAGGCGTTATCTGAGTCTTCACTGTACGTAGATACAGAGGCTCATCTGAGTCTTCACAGTACGTAGATACAGAGGCGTTATCTGAGTCTTCACTGTACGTAGATACAGAGGATCATCTGAGTCTTCACTGTACGTAGATACAGAGGATCATCTGAGTCTTCACTGTACGTAGATACAGAGGATCATCTGAGTCTTCACTGTACGTAGATACAGAGGATCATCTGAGTCTTCACTGTACGTAGATACAGAGGCGTTATCTGAGTCTTCACTGTACGTAGATACAGAGGCTTATCTGAGTTTTCACAGTACGTAGATACAGAGGCTCATCTGAGTCTTCACTGTACGTAGATACAGAGGCTTTATCTGAGTATTCACAGTACGTAGATACAGAGGCTCATCTGAGTCTTCACTGTACGTAGATACAGAGCTTCATCTGAGTTTTCACTGTACGTAGATACAGAGGCTCATCTGAGTCTTCACTGTACGTAGATACAGAGGCTCATCTGAGTCTTCACTGTACGTAGATACAGAGGCTTATCTGAGTCTTCACTGTACGTAGATACAGAGGCTTATCTGAGTATTCACTGTACGTAGATACAGAGGCTCATCTGAGTCTTCACTGTACGTAGATACAGAGGCTTTATCTGAGTCTTCACTGTACGTAGATACAGGGCTTCATCTGAGTTTTCACTGTACGTAGATACAGAGGCTCATCTGAGTCTTCACTGTACGTAGATACAGAGGCTTATCTGAGTCTTCACTGTACGTAGATACAGAGGCTTATCTGAGTATTCACTGTACGTAGATACAGAGGCTCATCTGAGTCTTCACTGTACGTAGATACAGAGGCTTTATCTGAGTCTTCACTGTACGTAGATACAGGGCTTCATCTGAGTTTTCACTGTACGTAGATACAGAGGCTCATCTGAGTCTTCACTGTACGTAGATACAGAGGCTTTATCTGAGTATTCACTGTACGTAGATACAGAGGCTCATCTGAGTCTTCACTGTACGTAGATACAGAGGCTTTATCTGAGTCTTCACTGTACGTAGATACAGAGCTTCATCTGAGTTTTCACTGTACGTAGATACAGAGGCTCATCTGAGTCTTCACTGTACGTAGATACAGAGGCTTTATCTGAGTATTCACAGTACGTAGATACAGAGGCTCATCTAAGTCTTCAATGTACGTAGATACAGAGGGTCATCTGAGTCTTCAAGGTACGCAGATGTAGAGGCTCGTCTGAGTTTGCAAGGTACGCAGATGCATTAAGACACCAAACCGCTAGACGTGAATAATATTCCTTACAATTATATATGATTCCCTCCGAGAAATCTATCTTTAAGTTTCAGAGATATTTTAGATAACACGATATTCGATACATAGAGAGATAGCTTTCTCGAACTTAGAAAACAATTATTTATATGTAAAAATCATAATGCATGAAGTTAGAGAGGATGCATCTCAAAGTTAAGAGACATCGTTATAAGTAAATCAAAGCGCCAATGGCACTGTAGTGGCGATCGTATTCATATATTGCAACAACTACAAAGCGTTTATAATATTTATAAAAATCTTTCAGAATTTCCAGATTTGATAAAATTCCAGCTTCCCGTTTTTAGGTCGGTATAGCTAGATACCGAAAACAACTTTTAATATGACTCATAAAGGTCTCACCGGGTGTTCTACACACCGGCTATTGTTTGTTGATAGAGTTGGAACATTGTGAGAATATGTATGAGTTGAAAACATTGTGATAAAATGTGAAATTTCTCATTTTATCACAATGTAAGATATAGCATTTGTATGACTTGAAAACATTGTGAGAAAATGTGAAATTTCTCATTTTATCACAATGTAAGATATAGCATTTGTATGAGTTGAAAACATTGTGAGAAAATGAGAAATTTCTCATTTTATCACAATGTAAGATAGAACAGTTGTAAAGGTTGAAAACATTGTGAGAAAATGATGATAGAATAGTGAAGAGTTGAAAACATTGTGAGAAAATGATGACAGAATAGTGAAGAGTTGAAAACAGTGTGAGAAAATGATGATATAATAGTGAAGAGTTGAAAACATTGTGAGAAGAACAGTTGTAAGAGTTGAAAACATTGTGAGAAAATGATGATAGAATAGTGAAGAGTTGAAAACATTGTGAGAAAATAATGATAGAATAGTGAAGAGTTGAAAACATTGTGAGAAAATGATCGCTGATAGAACACTGTAAGAGTTGAAAACGTTGTGAGAAAATGTCATTTTCGTAGGACAATATCTTTTCTAAAAAAATGTTAATCAATCATTTGTTCCTAATTCAAAAATTATGAAGACATACAACTATAAAAAGTTGTTTTCGTAACAACCAAAATATGGTAATATGGGATTAAAAGTCGTAAGCAAAGTTGTTTTCCCGGCAGCCGAGTTGTTTTCGTGAGCCGATTTTATTTATTTATATGCGTTTTAGCCTACGCCACTCACTAATTTTTCTATTTCGCGTAATTAGTACAAAAAAAACCTATTACATACTTTTAAAATTCATCGTTATATGTTTGTGCACATGCTTTTAAGTAAATAATTAGAAAACTTATGAATACATGTGATTTATTGTCAAATAAAACGTTGTTTTTGTGACAGTCATGTTGTTTTCGTGAGCCGACTTTATTTATTTATTTGCGTTTTAGCCTATGCCACTCTATAATGTTGCAATGTTATTGAAAACGGGACCAGGTACGAAATAAGCACTTTTTACGGACCATAATTGTTAAACTCGTAGGTATTTTCAGAAATTACAAAAGAAGTTAATTGGCCGTTTTATTTTGGCGAGGTGCTTTCAGAGTACAACCAATTCCTGTAAACACGGTAATATTTTACCCTCAGGCCGAATCAGGTTAAAGGTCAAAAGGTTACGGTTGACTACAGTAAAAATAGAACGAGGCACAGCTCTGCATACCGTACCCAAGACGCGCGATGATATTTATTATCTGCCCAAACATGAAGAAAGCTAATATGTAAATAGTTTAACTCTATTTAGATATTTTCTCGGTAAATCTCAAATATTAGTACCAATCCGGTATCAAAGTAGCACTAACATTATCATTATTAATCGTGTGCCTGCATCATTGATGGAACTATATATATATATATGGCGGTTTAACGGAGGTGAGTAAATTGCCTTTGCAGAAATATCCAACCGACTGTTCAAAACCGACTATATAAGTTTTTTTTCGTTGTTGTTGTTTTGGTAGCACTGTGGCGATTGTCAACCAATCGCCACAAAAACTGTTCATACATACATACATACATACATACTACAATTATCGAGAATGAAAGAAAAAGTAATATCAGGATCAGTCCGCGCAGACTGATCCGGCCGACACATTCCGTCTCAGGGGGATAGAGGTATAGAGTAATGATTCCTGAAACAGAAAATCCACAGGAGGCGAAAAATGTCTATCCGGGTGAGCCTGTGCGGCATGCTTAGGCTGATCCGGGTCTATACTTTACGCAGAGTCCATAATGTTGGTTTTCTCGAGAGACGGCTCAAATGAGCAACGACGTAAGTTTACCCCCCTTTCCCTCATATACGTAGATGCATCTTTGACGCCTCTGAAGAAAGACGACTTTCGATAACTTTGTGACAAAAGGAGTAATTGCTCATAATGATATATTCATAGTTTTGCCTAGTTCTTTTCAAAGCCATCTATAATAGATTTGGCGTATGTGGGAAACGGTTAATGTTATCGAACCGTCGTCATCGAGTCGCAAACAAGTTTCACTGAAGCGTTTTAAGATCGGTCATTATGAGAAAGTTCACCTTTTGCTACGACGCGTTCAGCTTTTAGTCGGCAGCTTTAGATCATTGTTTGTAGGAAAAGGTAAACCCTTTCCCCTCATACGACAATTCTGCAGAAGACGACTTTGAACATATTTCGTCAAAAAATGGAAAATCTCTATAATTGAATGGATAACCTATGACTAAAAGTGGAAAACATTGTGGCAAAAGGAGAAATTGCTCGTTTTGAGCAATTTCTTCTTTTGTCACTATGTTTTCAAAAAGCTGTCTGCTGCAGAGGCGTCAGAAAGCGTCTATATGAGGGAAAGGGTTTAAGATATTCTGTTGAAACGTACAAACAACGAACAGCGGTAATATGACAGGCAATATGACAGGTAATATGACAGGTAATATGACAGGTAATATGACAGGTAATATGACAGGCAATATGACAGGTAATATGACAGGTAATATGACAGGCAATATGACAGGTAATATGACAGGTAATATGACAGGCAATATGACAGGTAATTTTGTCTCGAAATAATCCCTCAACCCCTTTCCCATATATATACAGTAAATCTGCAGCAGACGATTTTGAAAATGTCCACTCATAAATATGGAAAATCTCTATAATTGTAGGTATCATTACTGAAAAGAAAATGAAAATATTTTGGCGAAAGGAGAAATTGCTCGTTTTGAGCAATTTATCCTTTTGTCACGATGTTTTCAAAAGTCGTCTGCTGCAGATGCGTCGAAATGCGTCTATAGGTGGGAAAGGGTTAATCCACATACAACAAATGTTCAGCAGACGACATTGAAAACATCTTGGCAAGAGTACAGAAAATCTTTTATAAACGAAAGTGTAATTGTTGAATAGAGTTGGAAAACATCTTGGCGATAAAGAGAAATTGCTCTTAAAGTGCACTGAATTCTTCATTTGCCACAATGTTTTCAAAAGTCGTCTGCTGCAGAGGTATCAGAAAGCGTCTGTATGTTGGAAAGGATTAAATATCGAACCCACATATCTTTCTATTTTATTCCTAACTCTAGAGAGTACAAGAGAACGTTGATGCAAGGCATCAATGTCGCCGGAAAAGACTGCATTGATTTATTTATGTATTCTTGACTTTCCTTAGTCTTTTCAAACATTAGGAACGTTGAAATGAAAACATTTGCTTATATATTTTATATTCATACCTATACATTAGGGTATCTATAAAAAATTAACGAAATGTGTACATTTATCTTGGCTTAAATTTAATTTTGCTGTTGTTACTTATTTAAATAATAGTATTCATTCATATAATTTCAATGTTTGTCAATCTTATTCGAATCACAAGGTAAATATCCTGGTATTGCTTTAAAGGGAGGTAATTTGAAGAAAACAAAAGTCTTCAAAAGGAGAAATATATCAGCATTACCGTCTACAGTTTAAATTGTTCTATTGTTTGTGGATTTAAAAATGTTTTTTTTTTCTTATTTCTACATGTAAAACGAAATATTGCGGCTTCTCTTGACGCTTTGCGTCAAACATTCGTCTTGTACTTGTCTAAAATAAAATAATATCACTCGCTTTTTCATATCGAAATGCGCATGCGCGAAAATCGATGTTAAAGGTCACGAAACTACACAACATAATAGGGTCTATATTTAGCTTAGAAACAGTTCCTACTTTAGATATTCATGGATTAAAATTATTAAATGAATTCTACACAAATCAAGACATCTCTTTGAACATGAAAACAACATTTAGTAAGTTAAAATTGCTATTAAAAGGAGAATCCGAAATTGACCTCAATGATGACACATAAGAGTCTGCATTAGGGGGTGTTGGTTCACGTCTTGAAGGGACCACTTTTGTCTTCGTAAATAAGACAAAAAACTTAAATGCGAGTGAAATAAAAAAAACTGCAAACATTAAAAAATCGGAATATTTATTTCATTTTAGATGTGTCATTTATTAGTGTTCGTAAACAACCACAATTGTAATATGTTCAAATCATCTAGATTTGTTTCTTTCTAATAATAAGCCGCCCTCCCATGTGATTTCCGAAAACCTATTAAAAATAGAAGTCGCGGGCTTCTGCCCGGCGACTAATAATAATCTTGGCGATAAAGAGAAATTGCTCTTAAAGTGCACTGAGTTCGATATTTGCCACAATGTTTTCAAAGGTCGTCTGCTGCAGAGCGGGTATCAGAAAGTGTCTGTATGTTGGAAAGGATTAAATATCGAACCCACATTTCTTTCTATTTTATTCCTAACTCTAGAGAGTATAAAACATCTTGGCGATAAAGAGAAATTGCTCTTAAAGTGCACTGAGTTCTTCATTTGCCACATTGTTTTCAAAAGTCGTCTGCTACAGAGGTATCAGAAAGCGTCTGTATGTTGGAAAGGATTAAATATCGAACCCACATATCTTTCTATTTTATTCCTAACTCTAGAGAGTATAAAACATATTGGCGATAAAGAGAAATTGCTCTTAAAGTGCACTGAGTTCTTCATTTGCCACAATGTTTTCAAAAGTCGTCTGCTACAGAGGTATCAGAAAGCGTCTGTATGTTGGAACGGATTAAATATCGAACCCACATATCTTTCTATTTTATTCCTAACTCTAGAGAGTATACCGGAACAGTTCCTATTGTAAGGTAGGAATACACAGCTGGCAGCATATGATTTTCTGTAATTGGGGACACATAATGAACACTCCGGTATTATTGTAAGGTTGTTTTTTCCTGTTTCAAGAAGAGCCAGAAGTATTAAAAAAATGTCAAGAATTCACACTTAATCTTTATCAATATTATGGAAAGAATGGACCTAAAAGTTAGCCTTAAACAGGATGAATAAAAAATAGGGAATAAAGCAAATTTTAAACTTAACTCAAAAAGAAATAACACAATTAAAACGCAAGTCTATAATCAGGGACGTAGATAAGAGGGATAAGTAACTAAATTATATACTAAAATATCACCCGTGTCGACATTTGTAGCAAGTATAACTCAAAAACTATTCAAGATATGAAAACAAGACGGATGTTTGATGCAAAGCATCAAAGAGAAGACGCAATATTTCGTTTCACATGAAGAAATAAGAAAAAAGATCATTTAAATCCACAAACATTAGAACAATTTAATCTGTAGTCAGTAATGCTGATATCGGTTATTAAAGATATAAGTTTTATGTAGGATATTTAACCTGGCAGGGTCTGTGTTTTAAGTGAATGAGATAATTTAGAGTTAAGCTGATCATGAAAAGTGACATATAATACTAAAGATAAATGGACAAGAGGTTATGATAAATTTAAATTAGTACCAAAAACAATCAACTATTTGTATTGAACACACGCCCTGTTATGATAATGTTTTATCAAATAATGCTGACACACAGAAAATCTGTTTTTCGTTTGTATCGGTAAGTCATGATAATGGATAAGGGTTTCCCACATAAAACAAATCTGCAGTAGACGACTTTGAAATTATCAAGTATAAAAGAATCTCTATAAATGATCGTATGATAATTGAAAAGTGTTGAAATTATTGTGGCAAATGCAGATATTGCTCATAATGAGCAATTTCTCCTTTTGCCACAATGATTTCAGTGATGTTTACTCTGACATACTTTAAAATCATCAAGTACAAAACATATAAAATCTCTATAAATGATAGTAAGATAATTGAAAAGAGTTGAAATTATTGTGGCAAATTGAGCAATTGAAAATCATAGCTGTCGGATTACAAACGAACAATCTCGAGTTGATGAAACTGATGTGAACTCGTGTCGTGATTAGCATTCAGAAAATCAAGGAAACGTATTTCTATGTACACGTAATCCGAAAGACTGACAATAGCTGCAGCGACTTTTGAAAACATTGTGACAAAAAGAGAAATTGATCACGAGGAATTTATCCTTTTGCTACAATGTTTTCTACTTTATGTCCATAAAGTATACCTTCATTTAGCAAGATGTTCCAATTCTTACTTAATGTGCTACGTATCTGTTGTACGTGGTAAAGGCTTAACATAGGAACTAGTTTCAATTTTTTTGAAAACCTTAAACCAGTGCTTGAAAATTTACTTGAATTTATTTCTCAAACTGTAAATTTACCAGTTGATATAAGAGTTGAAATGCTGTCTACATTTACAGTGATAAGTTAAATACAGTTCAGTTAATCCGCTCACACTTTGTTTGTAAGAACCAGAAGATTTCATTTCATTTAAGTTTTCTGGATGTTCACATCGCATCCGTGATAAAAACATGTTGTTGGCTAGGCAAAATACACCGATATCGTGTTTACCGCGATATTCATGAAATGTGGAACTGCAACAGCGAAAAAGAACGAAATTGATCTTGAAACAGATATTTCTGTGGTTTAAATCTTTTAATGTCTGCATCTTGCGATGACAATTGTACTCAAAGTTAACTTTGAATCCAGTATGTACTGAACATGAAAGTCAGATTATTAAAAGCAAAGCAAATGAAAAATGTATGTGAAATTACGATAAAAATGATAATCTATAAATGGACTATAGATGAATGGTACTGTCTTTTATTTGAGCTCTTAACTTGATTCGGGAACCAGAGTCGCTGCGCGGCCGCTTACGACATTTACAAACTAGACCAATTGAGGTCGGTTTAAAACGCGTTGGTGAATACGGATTAAATCTAAAACGTGGACTAAATATTAAGATTTAGATT
>JASEVX010000032.1:1141897-1170668 GCA_031761405.1 Serripes groenlandicus | reverse complement strand
TTATCCACTACACGCCATTTGATTATATTCTAATGCCACTCCTTCAAGCAGCACTTCTCGAACCTGTTTACCTTTCGTTACGTTTTATCTAGACGAGGCAACATCTTAATTGACATTAATTCCTAGTCAGAATGATAGCTTTGTGTGTTTGTTTGTTTGTTTGTTTGTTAGTTTACCAAATGTAGTACCCACCCACCTGTTTCTGACGAACGCAGGGTTTCACTGACGAATATCCTGTGCGTGTGCTTACTCATTGTTATTTCATTGTTACACTCAGAACGCCTCCGAGTGGTGTAGTGGTAGAACGTCCGCGCCTCGGGTGCGGGAGGTCGCGGGTTCGATCACCGCCGGGTCATACCAAAGACTTAACCCTTTCCCTCATACGACAATTATGCAGCAGACGACTTTGAACATATTTTGTCAAAACATAGAAAATCTCTATAATTGAATGGATAACCTATGACTAAAAGTGGAAAACATTGTGTCAAAAGGAGAAATTGCTTGTTTTGAGCAATTTCTTCTTTTGTCACTATGTTTTCAAAAAGCTGGTTTGCTGCAGAGGCATCATAAAGCGTCTATATGAGGGAAAGGGTTAAAACAATGGTAGTAATAGCTGGTCCTCCCTTGGCGTTCAGGGTTACGGGGTAAGCATTGCGTTTGTTTGACTGGTGTCAGGATAAATGGACCGGTAGTACTGGTAACTTACCAAGGAAATGCCGTGATAAAACAGAACAAGTGTTGAAAGTGGATTTAAACACCAAACAATCAATTACCTATATGAATATATAAATACAACGCACTAGTGTCGTTTACAGATCATTTAGCAAAGTTTGTACGTACGCAAAGAATATAGTAATAACTTACGACTTGGCAAGAAATATTTAAAAAACCAAATAGACAGTCATGCAATACAAGTAATCCTTTCGGATTCACTACATCTGTTTTCATCAAAATGAACTTTTAAAAAAAATTTTTTTTTCCTATATTAAATAATTAGTATCTTGGTATTAATTGTAAACTGTGAAGATCCAGAATCGGCAATACCATTTTGAAATAAACATTATAGACGGCAATCTGTGCTTTTGACAAAAGAATGGACTCTACGTAATGTATCGACCAAGATCAGCCTTCGCAGTCCGCGCAGGCTAATCCGGGCCGACACATTCCGTCTCAGGGTGGTATATTATGATAAGAGTAATGATTCCTGAAACAGAAAGTCCACAAGAGGCGAAAAGTGTCTGTTCGGGTTTGCCTGCGCGACATGCTTAAGCTGATCCGGGTCGATACTTTACGCAGAGACCATAACGTTGGTTTTCTCGTGCAGGGGCGTAGCTTGGCAATAAGCAATGTGTAGGCCGTTTCGTGAGAAAATCAGCATTGTGGACTCTACGTAAAGTATCGACCCGGATCAGCCTAAGCATGCCACACAGGCGTACCCGGATATACACTTTTCGCCTCCTGTGGATTTTCTGTTTCCGAAATCACTTCTCTATATATCCCCCCTTAGACGGAATGTGTCGGCCGGATCAGTCTGCGCGGATAGCGCAGGCTGATCTGGTCGATACATTACGCAGATGTGTATCGCCGCAGCTGCATTTTGGGGCATTTTTAGAAAACATGTGTAGGCACGTGCCTTCAGTGCCTAAAGGGAGCTACGCCCCGGTCGTGTGACGACTCAAATCATAAGCAAAACTATTTATCCCTTACTGGCTCTCTAAACCTAAGTACCCAAGAGGATCGTCTAACTGAGAGGGCTTGTTATTTATGTATTAGATTAATTGATGAATTACAGCTTAACTCCGCTTTCAACGGCATTTCACGCACCAGTATGCCATAAAACAGTTATGTATTTCAATACAATTTTTAAAGATTCAAGATTCAAATTCTTTATTTCGAAAAGTAAACATACATATTTCTTGTTACATCAAAAGTGTATATACATTTCAGATATCAACGTGACATAATTTCAGCAGTATGATAAAGCTAGAAATTATAATAGTATAACATATATATTCAAGTCAAATCGATAATAACTCAATTAAAATCTTAGTGATAATAGTTAAGTATATTGATAATTGAGCCCTGTTGCGAATCTTCACAGCACAGCTCAATCAATCAATAAACTGAAACAACATTATATTTGGAGGGTGAACCAAACATCACACATAAACAAATATATGTCTGGAACTCTAATTCAGGTAACAACCAAAATTATATTCATATAACAGTGTTGACATTAGCAAATCCAGTTCTTCATCAAGTATTTCGGCACCCGGCCCACATACAAGTTGTATATAAATAAGCATAAATTAATAAATATATACATGAAATAACATAATAATAATAGTGTTTTGCTTATTTGTATCGTTTTAAAGGCTTTTTGTTTAATGGGCTTCAATTATGGAGGTTGCCACTGGTCTTATGGTTCGTATTTCATTTAAAGAAAATATTCTATGTTTCTAGTGCTTGGCCAATATATTTTTTAAATAAAACAACCTTAGATTTTCATAAAATGGACATTCGAAAAATAAAGACGAAATTCATTTTCAACAACATACACATTTGACAATGACAATGACAAATATTTTATTGAAAGTAATTAGGCCACCGGCCCATAGTACAAAGCATTCTATTTAACAAATAGTATATAACTGAGAATGATGTCCTTATCATGTTTTCATTAACATATATATGAAATATGAAAGGTTTTTTATTACATCAAGATTGTGGTTTTGAAGCAATGTATAAAGCTCATCAATGTTGGTGTCGCCTACATACAAATAAAATAAAACGTACAAAAGACACTCTTCCTAGTCAACTGCCGGTAGCTCAGTCGGTAGCGACGCGGGCTGTCAATTTAGGGGTTGTGAGTTCGAATCCCGGATCAGCCAACTTTCTTTCCGACGATTGACAAAAGTTAATGCGACATGCGTCATTCGTCTTCCACCAATGGGCTAAGTCTATGTGGAACAGCAGCCAGTTGCTTGGGATTGGGAAGATTGTTGTGTGGAGTACTGGTGTGAGAAAACCAGGAAATGCATGAGTAGGTGAACTGGCCGCCGTCATATAACTGAGAAATTGTTAAAAACGGCGTTAAACCTCAATCAATCAATCAATCCTAGTCAACTGGCTACCTTTCCACATCGACTATTTAGCTCATTTGGGTGGATGAGGCTTGACGCTAGTTAAAATGACTTTTGTCAATCATCGGTAAGAATGAATGGCCGAGCCGAGGTTCAAACTCACAACCCTGGAATAATAGCGCTCGGAGTAACCGACTAAACTGAGATAGCACAGAGATAACTTAGCCCGTCCATCAACAAGGGTATACATTGAACCGTTCCACGTAAACACCAACAGTATGGCCTCTGCGTAATGTATTGACCCAGATCAGCTTGCGCAGTCCTCGCTGGCTAATCCGGGCCGACGCATTCCGTCTCAGGCAAATAAAGTAATGACTCCTGAAACAGAAAATCCACAGGAGGCGAAAAGTGTCTTTCAGGGTTAGCCTGCGCGGCATGCTTGGGCTGATCCGGGTCGATACTTTACGCAGAGTCCACAATGTTTTTTTTTTTCGTGGAACGGCTCATATTATAAAGGCGACTGCGGATGGGGGAAAAGGTTTAACACAAATACAAGATATAGGAACACGAGAAACAAACAAAGTGTGTACACTGTGTGATAAAAGGATTGATTGATTGGGGTTTAACGCCGTTTTAAACAATTTCTCAGTCATATCACGGCGGCCAGTTCACCTACACAAGTATTTCCTGGTTTTCTCACACCAGTACTCCACACAACAATCTTCCCAAGCAACTGGCTGCTTTTCCTCATAGACTTAGCCCATTGGTGGAAGACGAATGACGCATGTCGCATTGAGTTTTGTCAAACGTCGGAAAGAAAGTTGCCGTGATTAAAGGAGAAATTGCTAAAAATGATGCACACTTTTAGAAAAACAGTGTTGGAAAAGGAAACAATGCTCGACTCTGCGTCAAAAGTTTACTTCCAGTTTTAAATAAATATATTTCCTTCCCTGATTAACTCTTTCCCATATACAGAAACTTTGCAGCAGACGACTTTAAAAATAATATATGGAAAATATGGAAAATCTTCTAAAAATAAAATAAAGTGTTATTACTCAATAAGGGGTTGAAAACACTGTGACATAAGGAGAACATGCTCATTATGAGCAATTTCATCTTTTGCCACAGTGTGTTCAAAGGTCGACTGTTGCAAAGGCGTCAAAAGGCGTCTATATGTGGGAAAGGGTTAATTTAAAAACAGACGACCCTGAAAGCATCGCAGCATATAAACATTAAAACTCATCTATTTCCTCAGAGATCACAAAATACCAAAGGTTAGTTTTAAATTTACATTTAACCCTTTCCCTCATACGACAATTCTGCAGCAGACGACTTTGAACATAATTTGTCAAAAAATAGAAAATCTCTATAATTGAATGGATAACCTGTGACTAAAAGTGGAAAACATTGTCTCAAAAGGAGAAATTGCTCGTTTTGAGCAATTTCTTCTTTTGTCACTATGTTTTCAAACAGCCGTCTGCTGCAGAGGCGTCAGAAAGCGCCTATATGAGGGAAAGGGTTAAAATTAAACCAATCCGATTTTAGACACACAATCTCTTTATCCGACCCACCCCATGTCAGGGGGCTTTTTGACCTTCACAGTATATTGTTTTATTATCCTAAGGGCCAAGTGTCAGGGCTGTTTCGCCCAGGGGTATGCGGGTGACATGCTAATCATGCCTTTAACCTTTTCACACATGTAAATGCATTTTCGAAGTATCTTGCGCAGACGACCTTTGAAAACATTGCGGCTAAAACAATAGAAATTGAGCTGATGAACATTTACACCTTTTGCTACATTATTTTCCAAACTTTTTTTTTTTTTTTTTCCAAAAGGGGGGGGGGGGAAGCAGTTATACTGTGGAAAAGCAGCCAGTCGCTTCGGAAGTTTGTTGTGTGGATTACCGGTGTTGGAAAGCCAGGAAACACATGAGTAGGTGAACTGGCCGCCGTGATATAACTGAGGAATTGTTAAAAACGGCGTTAAACCCCAATCAATCAATCAATCGATCTACTCGGGGGACGACAGACAGGCTATGTGGAAAAAGCAGACAGTCGCTTCGTTAATTTGTTGTGTGGATGACTGGTGTTTGGGAAGCCAGGAAACACATGAGTAGGTGAAGATGCCGCCGTGATAGGACTGAAAGATTGGTGAAAAGGGCGTTTAACCCCAATCAATCAATAAATATATCAATCAATCAAACAATCAATCAATCAATCAATCAATCAAACAAACAATCAATCAATCAATCAATCAATCTCGCGGGACGGTTCATATCGGTTACAGGAAGGGGTTCGAGTTAAACGATATAGTCGAGTAATCTAATGCTCGAGTAATCTAATGCTCGAGTAATCTAATGCTCGAGTAATCTAATGCTCGAGTAATCGCTAGTCTGGAGTACAGTACACAACCTGTGTTTAAAGACCACCCTTGGGAAGAGAACAATGTGGTCTTTGTTCACAGGTTGGTCTTTAATTGCAGGGGTCATTTATGCAAAAAAAGAGTAAATGGGAAATTTAAAGTACGGTCGCTGTAGACAGGGAATTGGCTGAACAACGGTGGTGTTTAGCACAAGTTCGACTGCGCCTGCGTATTGGACTATATACATATACAGCGATCTTGTGGCATAACAACAAATCTGGCAGCAGGCGACTTTGAAATCATCTAGGCAAAAATATGGAAAAAAAATATGAATGAAAATTTAACTTTTGAAAAAAGTGGAAAAGATTGTGGTAAAAAGGATAAATTGCTCATCATGAGCAATTTCTCCTTTTGCCACAATGTTTTCAAAAAGTCGTCTGCTGCAGAGGCGTCAGAAAGCGTCTGTATGAGGGGAAACGTCACTTTTACTCCTAACGAGGCGGCTGTTAGTGGCGATAAGCACAATTAAATGCATTTATAAATCCCGTGTACAGCTGCACGTATCATATTTAACCTTGAGTTTTAATTCCATTGTCAATGCCAAATATCAAGGGGTCAACAGAGGGGAGGGAGGATTGTTAATTTTAGACGCTGAACTTAATAAATCGTCTGCGACTGCGACCTCAAACTGTGTTTCTATGGAAAAGAAGGAAAGGTCAGTTTCAAGTGTTATGTTTTCTACGATATGTTGTCCTGGACATGATGGCATGTTCTATATACAATACATTGTATGCATAGTTCGGTTAACCGTTTCTCACAACAAATCTGCAGCAGACGAATTCGAAAATATGGAAAATTGAGAAAAGTTGAAACAATGTCGTAAATGGAGAAATTGTTCATCGTGACCAATTTCTCCTTTTTTCATAATGTTTTTAAAAGACGTCTGCTGCAGAGGCGTCAAAATGCGTCATCACTTGGGAAATATTGAAACCAAATATGTCGTCTGCGACAGAGATGTCAAATGTAAAGTTGAGTTTCTATGAAGAGTGGGAAAGATTAGTTCGTTCCTATTTCTAAAGTTTTCTACGTTTTTAACCCTTTCCCTCATATAGACGCTTTCGGACGCCTCTGCAGCAGACGGCTTTTTTGAAAACATAGTGACAAAAGAAGAAATTGCACAAAACGTGCAATTTCTCCTTTTGCCACAATGTTTTCCACTTTTAGTCATAGGTTATTCATTCAATTCAAACTATGTTTTTTAACAAAATACGTTCAAAGTCGTCTGCTGCAGAATTGTCGTATGAGTGAAAGGGTTAAGTTTCCCTGGAAATGATGCACCATGTAATACAGCATTGTCCTATTTCCGCTCAGTTGCAAACGCCGTAGTTTTTTTTGAAAGGTACCCATTATTTCATTGTCTTAACCCTTTTCCCACCTTCAGACGCATGTTGGCGCATCTGCAGCAGACGACTTTTGAAAACATCGTGACAAACGTAGAAAATGCTCAATTCGAGCATTTTCTCCTTTTGTCACAATGTTTCCATTTTTTTCAGTAATTATACCTACAATTAAAGAGATGTTCCATATGTTTTAGTAGAAATGTTCAAAGTCGTCTGCTACAGATTTGCTGTATGTTATGTGGGGAACGGGTTAACCGTTTCTGCATGTGTATGTGTGTACATCAACCATGAACTGTGTATGCTTAAGTTGAAATGATTTATTTGTTTTGTCCTGTTCCGTTATATTTTTTTATTCTTTTTACAAATCCAGAAAAAAACAATCTTCATGATAAACAAAAATTTTGCTTGTTTTGTTTGGATGGTTTTTTATGCCTCTTTTAACACAAATTCATTTATATCACGGCGTTTCTTGGTTAAGTTACAAGTATTACTGGTTACCAGCGAGTCTGTCGTTATTCTAACCCCACAATCCTGGGCGTCCATGAGAGTAAGCAATAACTACAATTTTCGGGTCTTTGATAGGACCCGACCGGGGATCGAATCCGCGACCTCGCGAACCCGAGACGGAGTGTATCACACTACACCACCCAGGCAGTCTCGTGTACTTTGTAATATAGAATAGGCATATGTATGGCGCGTATTGCAAATACAATAATATACAATACAATACAATATATTTCATTACTTTCAGGCAAATTTGCCTGTAGTAAATAGTATGTACGAATAACAAAACGTTATCATTTTACGAGAAAATGTCTACTCAAAAATAAGGAAAATCTCTATAAGTGTAGGTATATTTACTGAAAACATTGTGGAAAATAGGAGAAATTGCTCGTTTTAAGCAATTTCTTCTTTTGACACGACGTTTTCAAAAGTCGTCTGCTGCATATGCGTCAGAATGCGTCTACAAGTGGGAAAGGGTTCATTCAATAACTCACAATATACACAGATAAGGTACATGTACTATATATAATGTTTTCGTAAATCAGATGTGCTCTAGAAATGTCAATCTTTACGATATAAGCCCGTCCATGGGAAAATGCTTTATTAACCCTTTCCCTCATATAGACGCTTTCTGACGCCTCTGCAGCAGACAGCTTTTTGAAAACATAGTGACATAAGAAGAAATTGCACAAAACGTGCAATTTCTCCTTTTGCCACAATGTTTTCCACTTTTTGTCATAGGTTATCCATTCAATTATGGAGATTTTCTATTTTTTGACAAAATACGTTCAAAGTCGTCTGCTGCAGAATTACCAAAATGAGGGAAAGGGTTAACAGTTTAATTAATTTAATTTAAGTCTCATCCATGTACAAACAAAGTCATATACAAACATATGCAATGTACAACAAAATCAAGACAAGTATTATACATGACCATTATAACAAGAATTATAGGAAACTTGCGATATACGCACATCGCACAATCATTGTACTTACAACTATTTACACCATAGAGCCAAGAATCAGCCTCTTATTTGGTTTTACATTTGAAAAATGAACACATGTACTTCAGTGTACCCAATGGAATTAATGGAATTGATTGATTGGGGTTTAACGCCGTTTTTAACAATTTCTCAGTTATGTAACGGCGGCCAGTTCACCTACTCATGCATTTCCTGGATTTCTACCACCAGTACTCCACACAACAATCTTCCCAAGCAACTGGCTGCTTTTCCACATAAACTTAGCCCATTGGTGGAAGACGAATGACACATGTCGCATTGACTTTTGTCAATCGTAGGAAAGAAAGTTGGCCGAGCCGGGATTTCAACTCACAAGCCCTGGATTGACAGCCATCGTCGCTACCGACTGAGCTACCGGGGCTCGATTGAAAGTAAAGCCACTATTGTAAAATTAAAGAATAATTAAAAACAAAAGGAAAAACATCTACCGAGAGAAGATTTAGAAGTGACTGATTAGCAGCTGATACTTGCTTGGACTAAAACTGCTGAAATAGGATACAATGTAAGAAAATTAAGACGTTATTTACAAAGATGAGATCTTACGTATAAAATCGATTTTCACATATACTTTAGTATAATGGAAAGTAAAACCACTAAAGAATAATAAAAAAAAAAATTTAAAACAAAAAGAAAAACATCTACAGTGATAAGATTGAGAAGTGACCGATTAGAGGGACTAAAACTGCTGAAATAGAATACATGTTAGAATTAAAGACTTTATTTACAAAGATAGGATCTTCGTCGTTTAAGAATGTTAAAACAGGTTTTTGAACAATAACGAACCAATGACGGACTTGTTAATGAATGACAGTATAGATTCAGATATGTCTGAAGATCTGCTTCATCTGATCGTAATCTATACAAGTTAATGTAATTAACATTGTGAACAGTGTAGATTTACTCATGTCACCTATTTCTCTACAGTTACCAAGTTAGTGTTTCAAAACGTAATACAAAACGCAGTATTTTGTATTTACAAGATTTTACAACTTAACCCTTTCCCACATGCAGATGCATTTTGACGTTTTTGCAACAGACGACTTTTTAAAACATTGTGGTAAAAGAAGAAATTGCTTAACACAAAGCAGTTTCTCCGTCTGCCACACTATTTTCAATAGTTATATAATTATCTATACAGAGACTTTCAATCATTCTTCCTAGTTGTTTTCAAAGACGTCTGCTGCAGAATTATTGCATATTGGAAAGGAATAAATGGTCTTTACGGTAGAACATGTGCAGCCTCGGTTGTGTAGTTGTCGAGCGTCCACCTCGGGTGCCGAAGGTTTCCCCTCCCACGGCGCTCAGGATTGTGGGCTTAGCATTACGACTGACACGCAGGTGTAAGGATACATGGTGGACCGGTGGTTCTGGTAACTTACCCATAACATGCCGTGATATAACAACAACAATATTATTCAAAGGGACGTAAAACACCATAAAAACCACAACATTTCCATATTTCTAACTAGTCCTTTTTTTAAATCGTCTCCTGGATAATTGTTGTACGTTGGAATGAATAAAATGGACATTATTTACGTAGTACAATACGAGATGTCTCCATTCAATGAGATTTCACTCTACTGTTCAAATAGGGAATCCGTCGTGGCCGAATGGTTAGAGTCGGGGACTTGGAACCAGGCCTCTCGGATTAGATCCCCAGTCGTGGCCGAATGGTTAGAGTCGGGGACTTGGAACCAGGCCTCTCGGGTTAGATCCCCAGTCGCGGCGGTCATGGAGGGCTGACCTTAGGCAAGGCACATTTCCTAGCCTAGTTCATGTTTGTTAACCCAAAATCATGAATAAGTGAAGTGTCGCCGTATAACTGAAATAATGTTGAAAATGGCAGAAAAACCCAATGAAACAAGCAAATGTTCAAATGTTGAAGGTCAAATTACGCCAAATACATCCGCGGTCATGCTGATCTACAGCAAAAAAATAATCCCTAAAATATCTGCTGGCGTAGAAATGCGTGTATACCATCACCAGAATGCAGTGAATATGTGACATTGAGGTTAAATTCATGTGTAAATGTGTATAGGATGCACTGTAAATAATGGATTTGATAGTTTATAGTATTTTGACCATGTTTGAAAGTGAAGGTAGAGAATATGAAAACACCGGTTTTGTCAGGGCCAGATTTGGTCCAAAATGACGGTTTCCATTTTCGCCTGGTGAATTATTTCTAGCATAATGCATGACCCCCCTCCCCCCCCCCCCCCCCCCCATCCCATTTTCTTTGGATTGCTTTAAAGCTTAGAGGTATCTTTTGTCATTGATATATGGTGTTCTACATGAGAAACGCTTCGAAAATGTGACAATTGAGGGCTGGAACTGGGCGATTTACATGGAAACAAAAACGGAATTATTTTGGTGTAATGTAACCTGACGCCGTGTATTTATCGGTCACAGAGTGAATTAAGATTTATCCAATAATTCTATCCAAAGAACTTGTAATTTGCAATGTTTGCCAAAATGCCCTTCCCTCTATGTTCTTAAACCTCCACAGCAGACGTATCTATATAAAGTTGTTTTATGGATGGAATTGAAAGCAATGTGTATCTATTGCAACAAAATAGCCTGTTGTTTTGGTATCACGTAATTAACAATAATATTATAATGGGGAGTGGGAGAAAGGGAAAATAAACCCTTTTCGCCACATATACTGCAAATGTGCTGCAGACGACTTTGCGACATGTCTCCATTCAACGGAATATCACTCAACTGTTCAAATAGGGAATCAGTAGTGGCCGAATGGTTAGAGTCGGGGACTTGGAACCAGGCCTCTCGGGTTAGATCCCCAGTCGCGGCGGTCATGGAGGGCTGACCTTAGGCAAGGCACATTTCCTAGCCTAGTTCATGTTTGTTAACCCAAAATCATGAATAAGTGAAGTGTCGCCGTGATATAACTGAAATAATGTTGAAAATGGCAGAAAAACCCAATGAAACAAGCAAATGTTCAAATGTTGAAGGTCAAATTACGCCAAATACATCCGCGGTCATGCTGATCTACAGCAAAAAAATAATCCCTAAAATATCTGCTGGCGTAGAAATGCGTGTATACCATCACCAGAATGCAGAGAATATGTGACATTGAGTTTAAATTCATTTGTAAATGTGTATAGGATGCACTGAAAATAATGGATATGATAATTTTTAGTATTTTGACCATGTTTGAAAGTGAAGGTAGAGAATATGAAAACACCGGTTTTGTCCGGGCCCGATTTGGTCCAAAATGACGGTTACCATGATGGTGAATTATTTCTTGCATAATGCATGATACCCCCACCACCCCAATTTTCTTTGGATTGCTTTAAAGCTTAGAGATAATTTGTTTCATTGATATATGGTGTTCTACATGAGAAACGCTTAGAAAGTGTGACAATTGAGGGCTGAAATTGGTCGATTTACATGGAATCAAAGAAGGAATTAATTTGGTGTAGCGTAACCCGAAGCTGTGTATTTATCGGTCAGAGTGTACTAAGATCTATCCAATAAATATATCCCTGTAATTTCCAATGTTTGCCAAAATGCCTTTCCCTTTATGTTTTCAAACGTTCACAACAGACGTATCTATATAACGTTTTGTCGTGGATGGAATTGAAAACAATGTGTTGCTATGGCAATAACATAGCCTGTTGTTTTGGTATCACGTGATTAACATTAATAATACAATGGGGATTGGGAGAAAGGGAGAATTTACCCTTTTCCCACATATACTGAAAACGTGCTGCAGACGACTTTACAACCATCTAGGCAAAACTCTGAAAATCTCAAAGTTGCAAGCATTGTGGCGAAATGAGAAATTGCTATTTATCAGCAATTTCTACTTTTGCCACAATGTTTTCAAAAGTCGTCTGCTGCAGAGGCGTTAGAAAGCGTCTGTACGTGGGAAATGGTTAAGTCCATTATTTACATGCCATTTTGAAAGTATTCTGCTTGGAAAACATCCGACGGACGGGCTTTTTAACCCGTCCCCACAAACAACAAATTTACAGCAGACGATTAAAAGACAGTATAATTATTGAATAGATTTGAAACCATTGTATCAAAAAGATGCATTGCTTTTATAATCAATTTCTCCATTCGCCAAAGTGTTTTCAAAGACAGTACAAGAGAAAGTTGATGCAAGGCATCAATGTCGCCGGAAAAGACTGCATTGATTTATTTTTTAACACACATGTATTCTTGACTTTCATTAGTCTAAACATACACATAATGTTTTCATAAGGACTAATTCCAGGATTTTTGAAATTCCACATAGATCTACAAATTTCAGGATTTCTTTTGGTCAGGATTTTGGATGTTTTGTTTTGTCAATAAAACCACAACAAATAAATACATTTTGGGATTTAAATCTACATGCAATGAAAAGCTATTAAATATTTCCATGTCTGAAGCAACAATGAAAACCTTTAAACATTGAGAAAACGGTTAAATTGCTGAAGACATTAACTTCCTCCTTTTTAATAATAATTATAATAAATATTTCACAGATGTTAAAATTTATCCTCGTATGTTTAAAAAGTAGACCACACTTGAAACAACATATCAGCTAAATTGTTTATCTAAATCGTTGATGCATACAATATATGTTTGGCGCAAGAGAAATGCCAGTTGCGAGTCCCATTACTATTTAATAGGTGGCAAGTATGAAATTAATTGGGTGCGAAAGAGCAGATTTTCTTTATTTCTAAATCTATTGTTTATCAGAGTTTGTTCTTCTCTTAATTTGTTTCAAGCCAAATAATCATTTAATATCACATATATTTAAACATTTAAGTGTGTAATATTAGCTATCTAGTTGTAATAAGGTGTTTGAGCATTCTTTCGAAATGTTGACCCTCTTTCAAAATCGAGTCGTAGTGTCAAACATCGAAGAAAGTGAATAAAAAATCAGGCAAAGCTTTAGTGCATTCGAGAGAAAAAAGCATTTCTATAGTATCTGTCTTTCTCCTATATTCGACCCATGCACTCGTTTCGTGACGTTTAAGAAATCAATTTGTCGTGCGACATTTTTTGTATGCATAAAAAAGTAACTTTTCTAAGTTTACATTTTACTTCCGGTTACTTCGCTTTGTTTACATTTTGGCAATATGAAACTAGGTCACAAACTGAGGAAAAGGCGTTTCGACGTTCACGACCGATAAACAGGCTTATATTTGAGACATATTTTCAACAATTATTCTTATTTTTGTTTCTGTTACCAGTTTATGTTGATACTTATCTATTAAAAGGAGAATTCGACGTTATTCTAATATCGATAATCGGCTGCAAGCAGGTGCGCGTATGTAATCAAATTAAACTGTGCGACGTAAAGGTTTGTAGTTATCGCATTTTGATTACATAGTTTATGAAAATAAAGTATCCCAGTCTAGCTAATAGGGACTATTTGTCTTCGTAAATAAAACACAAAAACGTAAATGCCAGTAAAAATAAAGAAACTGCACATACTTAAAACATCGGAATATTTATTTCATTTTAGATGTGTCATAACTTAGTGTTTTTAAACAAACGCAATTGTAATATGTTCAAGACATTTAAATAAAAAAAAAATCTAATAATAACCCCCCCTCCCATGTCATTTCCGAAAATCTATTAAAAATAGAAGTCGCGGGCTTCTGCCCGGCGACTAATAATTGTTAAATAGATTTGAAACCATTGTATCAAAAAGATGTATTGCTTTTTATGATCAATTTCTCCATTTGCCAAAGTGTTATCAAAGACAGTATAATTATTGAATATAGTGAAAACCATTGTATCAAAAAGATGCATTGCTTTTTATAATCAATTTCTCCATTTGCCAAAGTGTTATCAAAGACAGTATAATTATTGAATATATTTGAAACCATTGCATCAAAAAGATGCATTGCTTTTTATAATCAATTTCTCAATTTGCCAAAGTGGTTTCAAAGACAGTATAATTATTGAATAGATTTGAAACCATTGCATCAAAAAGATGCATTGCTTTTTATCATCAATTTCTCCAAAGTGTTATCAAAGACAGTATAATTATTGAATATATTTGAAACCATTGCATCAAAAAGATGCATTGCTTTTTATAATCAATTTCTCCATTTGCCAAAGTGGTTTCAAAGACGGTATAATTATTGAATAGATTTGAAACCATTGCATCAAAAAGATGCATTGCTTTTTATGATCAATTTCTCCAAAGTGTTATCAAAGACAGTATAATTATTGAATGAATTTGAACCATTGCATCAAAAAGATGCATTGCTTTTTATAATCAATTTCTCCATTTGCCAAAGTGTTATCAAAGACAGTATAATCATTGAATAGATTGAAAACCATTGTATCAAAAAGATGCATTGCTTTTTATAATCAATTTCTTTATTTGCCAAAGTGTTATCAAAGACAGTATAATTATTGAATACATTTGAAACCATTGCATCAAAAAGATGCATTGCTTATTATAATCAATTTCTCCATTTGCCAAAGTGGTTTCAAAGACAGTATAATTATTGAATATAGTTGAAACCATTGCATCAAAAAGATGCATTGCTTTTTATCATTAATTTCTCCAAAGTGTTATCAAAGACAGTATAATTATTGAATAGATTTGAAACCATTGCATCAAAAAGATGCATTGCTTTTTATGATCAATTTCTCCAAAGTGTTATAATTATTGAATATAGTTGAAACCATTGCATCAAAAAAATGCATTGCTTTTTATCATTAATTTCTCCAAAGTGTTATCAAAGACAGTATAATTATTGAATATATTTGAAAGCATTGCATCAAAAAGATGCATTGCTTTTTATAATCAATTTCTCCATTTGCCAAAGTGTTATCAAAGACAGTATAATTATTGAATACATTTGAAACCATTGCATCAAAAAGATGCATTGCTTATTATAATCAATTTCTCCATTTGCCAAAGTGTTATCAAAGACAGTATAATTATTGAATAGATTTGAAACCATTGCATCAAAAAGATGCATTGCTTTTTATGATCAATTTCTCCAAAGTGTTATCAAAGACAGTATAATTATTGAATAGATTTGAAACCATTGCATCAAAAAGATGCATTGCTTTTTATAATCAATTTCTCCATTTGCCAAAGTGTTATCAAAGACAGTATAATTATTGAATACATTTGAAACCATTGCATCAAAAAGATGCATTGCTTATTATAATCAATTTCTCCATTTGCCAAAGTGGTTTCAAAGACAGTATAATTATTGAATAGATTTGAAACCATTGCATCAAAAAGATGCATTGCTTTTTATCATCAATTTCTCCAAAGTGTTATCAAAGACAGTATAATTATTGAATAGATTTGAAACCATTGCATCAAAAAGATGCATTGCTTATTATAATCAATTTCTCCATTTGCCAAAGTGTTATCAAAGACAGTATAATTATTGACTAAGTTGAAACCATTGTATTATCAATTTCTTCATTTACCAAAAGTGTTTTTAAAAGACGTCTGCTGCAGATGCTTCAAAATGCGGCTGCAAGTGGGACGGGGTAAACATCTAAAAGAGGGTGGAAGTATACTCGTATAATATATTTGAAAGATTTATGGGAAAATGGGAAATAACTTAACTCTGTCACTGCCGTATTTCACAAAGTCGACTCTTCAATGTTAAAAATCCATGTTTCGTCCTAGAGCAAAATTGGTAAAATTTGATGTCTAGGTGGTAAACAATGCAGATTGCAGGAGAGACGGATCGTAACGAGCTGTCTCACCTGAATATGCATTGTTTGCAAAAAGCTTTTAGTTGCCTTTGGTAGCGAAAGGGTTAAACTAGACATATGCTACCTTGTCCACGATGTTCTTAAAAGTCGCCTGCTACTTAGGGGATAAAAAGCCGTCTGATACTTAGGGGGTAAAACGCCGTCTGATACTTAGGGGGTAAAAAGCCGTCTGTAAGAGGTAGAAGGTTAACCCTTTCCCTCATACAGACGCTTTCTGACACCTCTGCAGCAAACGGCTTTTGAAAACATAGTGACAAAAGAAGAATTTGCTCAAAACGAGCAATTTCTACTTTTGTCACAATGTTTCCACTTTTAGTCATAGGTTATCCATTTAATTATAGAGATTTTCTATTTTTTGACAAAATATGTTCAAAGTCGTCTGCTGCAGAATTTGTTTATGAGGTAAAGGGTTAATCAGGGTCATAATTAATCCTGATAACAATTCAGATTGTTCTGTCATTATGTTAAGTATGAGCACTTGGCGCGTTTAACAACAGAACAACTGACTGACATTTAGCCAGGCCCCGAATACTTTAACCCTTTCCCCCCACCAACAAACAAAACTGCAGCAGACGACGTTGATTTGTTTGTTTTAGTTGTATTCGGTTGTTACGCCAATGTCAACATTAGTTCCGTTATATCAAGGCGATTGTTCACTTTTTTTTTGTGATCATTGAATAAACAAGCAAACGACGTTGAAAACATATAGGCAATATTATGTAAAATGTCTTTTGGTAAAAGTATAATTATTCAATAGAGTTGAAAACAGTGTAACAAATATTTTGCCAAAATATTGTCATAAGTTGTCTTCTGCATATGCGTCAGGAATCCGCCGTGGTTGAATGGCTAGCGTCGGGAATTTGGAACCAGGCGTCCCGGGGTTTAATTCCCAGTCGCAACACACGGTCATGGTGGAGTGCCATTGGGCAAGACACATTTCCTAGCCTAGTACTGGTTTGCTTAACTTGAGGGATCGTGAATAAAAGTGAACTGTCGCCGTGATATAACTTGAAGTTCAACCCTGTGCTACTACAAATATTGATTGATTGATTGATTGATTTGAGTTTAACGCCGTTTTCAACAATTTTCAGTCATATCACGGCGGCGAGTTCATCTATTAATGTGTTTCAAGGCTTTCTCACACCAGTACTCCCCACATCATACTCTCCAAGTAACTGGCTGTTTTTACACATAGACTGTTGGTCCATTGGTGGCAGGGGTTCGAACTCCACTACACGTTCGCTCTTGAAATATCGTCTCTGTGGGATAGTGGTTAGAACGTCTGCCTTCAAAGCAGGAGACAGGGTTCGATCCCCGGTCAAGTCATACCAACGACCTTACCGGCTTCCTATCACTGGATATAATGGTTGTGGGGATATATTTACTACTGATGTATCGGTATCAGAATAAATAATTATGATTGTACTGGTAATATAACTAAAAAACAGTTTGAAAGCGCCGTAAGGCATTATTTGGTAAAACTCTATAATCGAAAGCAAAACTATTGAATAGAAGTGCAAAAAAAAGTCGAGTAATTACTGATAATGATCGATTTCTCCTTTTGTCACGATGTTTTCAAAATTCGTATGCTGCACAGGTGTCAGAAAGCGTTGGGTTTTTTTGTGTGGGAAATAAGGGCTAAGTGGTTAACATTTCGGGAGCATGTGCGGATTCCAGAATGTAAGTTCACAGTGCTATAATAGTTCTCAAAATGCTTCAACTGTAAAGAGAGATGCAAGCTTAGTCTTGCCACGTTTTCTTGTAAACGCGTGATTAAACCCAATACAGTAATTTGTAGAATTTGCGGTCTGAATCATTAATTCACTACCCTTTGTTGTTTTAAATTAGCTTAATCTTCTAAAACGACCATTTTTCGGTCGTAAATAATTAATGGACAATGAAGACGATTTGTGTGATGCCCCTTACTGAATAGTTTAATCGTTTAACCCTTTCCCTCATACAGACGCTTTCAGACGCCTCTCCATTAGTCGACTTTTGAAAACATTGTGGCAAAAGTAGAAATTGCTCATAATGAGCAATTTCTGCTTTTGCTACAATGTTTTCAACTCTATTCATTGATTAAACTTTCATTTATGAAGGGTTACCATTGTTTTACCTAGATGTTATCTTAGGCGTCAGCTGTAGATATGTTTTATGTTGAAAAGGATTAACCCTTTCCCCCATACGACAATTTTGCAGCAGAATACTCCGAATATATTTTGTCAAAAGATAGAAAATCTCTATAACTGAATGGATAACCTATGACTAAAAGTGGAAAACATCGTGGCAAAAGGAGAAATTGCTCGTTTTGAGCAATTTCTTCTTTTGTCATTATGTTTTCAAAAAGTCGTCTGCTGCAGAGGAGTCAGAAAGCGTCTATATGAGGGAAAGGGTTAATTAAATGATGACAATATAAGTAAGTAGTAAGTAAGTAATTCTTTATTGCCTCCATATATGGAGAGTACTATACGTATACAACATACAAGAAACATAGACAATTATACAGCAATGACAAAACATGAAACAAAAACATAGTAGTGCATATCATAACATATATACATATTTGCAATGGTAGTATAAATTAATGATTGGGTGAGTCGGTGTATAAAGAATGTAAGTTAATGCTGTGATTTATGTTTTTTGTGTGCAATTGTGACTGCTAGTATATACATGCGTACATACACACGTAGTTATGTACATGCATGCACATAACAGGTTCCCACATTTTGGTGCAATGTTTGGCTGTGAATCCTTGTCGAAACGAAAGTCAAGGAAAGACGGTGAAATGTTTATGTGTAAAATCCCTACATAGCAAACCTTTTCGAGAAAAGATTTAACAATGGGTATGATAGCTTTCATTCGTTTGGAGATGCTTGATTGTGTATATGGAAACATAAAAAACAGATATATTTATATGTAAACGCTTGAAACAATTATGTAAATATACGTTTGATACGGATATGTTATTATATCAAACTGTTATGCTCATATGAACAATCACATTTACGTACATTAACCAGTTAAATATACAGTTTCATTTGCTATTCAAATTGCAAAACAGGTGCTGTGGTATCATTATGATAAAGACATAAACACCAGGCTTTTACATAATGTATGAATATACTTTAAACAAATTTTAAAACAAATCACCCTGGAGTGGTCTACTAGTCGAAATGAGATGCAACCAGATAATAACTCCAAAATTTGCCCATGCGGTGTCATACTTATGAAATTATTATAATTGTCATCTCCAAGTATAGAGAATAGCTTAATCCATAATTCCTCACGTTTTTGTTCCTTATCGGAGCAATACAGTAATAAGTGTGTGGCAATACACATAACTGTCTGCTTACAATCAGGACAGGACATGTGATATTTTTTCGAAAAGAACCTCGATAATACATGCATCGCTGTAAAGCAATATTGTAAATGACTTCTATATAATTTACTAAAATGCCATAGGTTACATGGTACAAAGTCACTGTGAATGAATTTAAAGCTATGTAAGGCATGATTGCTTTCTATAGTGCTGTATATAAAATTGTCCATAAATTAGGGTTGAAACTATTGTGGTAAACCGAGAAATTGCTCAACAAGGTAAAATGTTCCATTTGTCACAATGTTTTCAAAGTTATTGCAGGTGGTAAAGGGTTGATTTAATTATTACCCGGGGAGAAACAATTCATGAAATACAAGTACCATTTCCCGAATCTTTTAGTACACTTGAATCGAGTCTGCAGATTTGGAGTCTTACCGATTCATATAAGGGTAAAGAATGCTGCATCTGGATTCCCTTAGACTTAACCCTTTCCTTCATACAATAAATCTGCAGACGACGTTGAAAACATCAAGTCAAACATATAGTAAATCTCTATAAATGATAGTAGGATTATTGAATAGAGTTGAAATCATTGTGGCAAATGGAGAATTTGCTCGTTTTGAGCAATTTCTTCTTTTGTCACTATGTTTTCAAAAAGCTGTCTGCTGCAGAGGCGTCAGAAAGCGTCTATATGAGGGAAAGGGTTAATTAAATGATGAAAATATAAGTATTGATTAGGGTTGAAACTATTGTGGTAAACCGAGAAATTGCTCAACAAGGCAAATTTTCCCATTTGTTACACTGTTTTCAAAGTTATTGCAGGTGGTAAAGGGTTGATTTAATTATTACCTGGGGAGAAACAACTCATGAAATACAAGTACCATTTCCCGAATCTTTTAGTACACATGACTCGAGTTTGCAGATTTGGAGTCTTATTGTCTTTCAGTAACCGATTCATATATAAACAAGAGAAAGTTGATGCAACGCATCAATGTCGCCGGAAATCCATACTGCAGTTATGCATAACACGAACATTATAGTAGTTGAATAAACAGTTATCAACTGAGGGGCCTAATATTGGAACATCAGGGGTGGGGTCAAGTGAAAATGTTTCATAACTTGCATTATTTTGTCAACGAAGTGAATGATAATTGAAGCATTTCATTGTTTATGACCAATCTCCATTCCAAAGTAGGTTGACCATACACACAACCAACTAATTATTGATCATAAACAGTAATACAAATGAGTAATCTTGCCAATCATTAGTCTTAGTATGTATACAGTGCTTTCATTAAGGAATAATTCTAAGATTTGTGAATTACACATACACTTTTCAAGATGTTTGTCAGAATATTTGAATTTTATTATTTTTCAATAAAACCACAAAACAGACAATTTAGGATTTGCATGCAATAACACGTCATTTTACCTTTCCTCTATTAAAGTCAATAGTGGACACCTTTGCAGGAATCTACTTTTAAAACAATGAGATAAGGGTTAAATCGCTGAAGACATGAATTTTCTCTTTTTCTCAAAATGATATTAGCTTGGCATCCTAATTATATCATACTTTAACAAATGTTGAAATGTAGTCCAATATTTATAAATTATACCACCTTCGAAATATAATATCAACTAAACAGTTAAATCTCATTGAAATTGTTGTATAATTAAACTTAATTTCGAACATAAACTGAGCCATTAACAACATGTTAATTTATTTTAATTCTTTCCTTCCTTTTTTATAATGAAAATAACAAACTACTCATGTTTTAAAAGTATATTATGATGAGCGCCCTTGTGTCAATGGCATAACAATATGCAGATCGAAAGCAATATGCCTTTAGGGAATTAAATGACACATTTAAAATTGTCAAGGACGAAATAATTTTGTACGAAAGACCCGATTCTTTCTTATTCGCAGCGATGTCGTTCTTGAAACTCTCTTTATAGGCAGAGAGTGTTCGTTCAAAGTAATTTTTCTATTAAAACCAGTTTTATCTCGGTTTGTTCTTTTCTTCATTTGTTTCGAACCAAATAAACATTTTAAATCACCTATGATTTACTATTTGTAAGTGAGTGTAAAGATCGGCTCTCTGCAAAGGAGATTGATCTACGCAGTTGGTATGTAAACAAATAATTAGACTGTGCGACGTAAAGGTTTGTAGTTATCGCCTTTTGATTACATGTAGTATATAGTGTAAAATAAAGTATTTCAGTCTAGCTAATAGGGACTGTTTTGTCTTCGTAAATAAAACAAAAAAACATAAATGAAGAAACTGAAAATACCTAAAACATCGGAATATTTATTTCATTTTAGATGTGTCATTACTTAGTGTTTTTAAACAAACACAATTGTAATATGTTCAAGACATCTAAATGTGTTTCTTTCTAATAATAATCCCCCCCCCCCCCCCCCCCCCCCTTATGTCATTTCCGAAAACCTATTAAAAATAGAAGTCGCGGGCTTCTGCCCGGTGACTAATAAGGTAAAGAATGCTGTATCTAGATTCCCTTAGACTTAACCTTTTCCTTCATACAATAAATTTGCAACAACGACTTTGAAAACATGAAGTCAAACATATAGTAAATCTCTACAAATGATAGTAGGATTATTGAATATAATTGAAATCATTGTGGCAAATGGAGAAATTGCTCATTATGAGCAATTTCTTCTTTTGCCACAATGATTTCAAGAGTCGTCTGATGATAAGGCGTCAGAAAGCGTCATATATGTGGGGAAAGCGTTAAACGCTTCGCAGAAACATTAAACAGGACAAACACTATATTTCAAATCGGAGAAAAAGTCCATCCAAACCGAAATCCAAAGTGTATACAATTCTGAAAATGGCGTAACATGTAAATGGATGGAAAATACCTTCGACCAACGAATTAATTGGCGAAATATATCAATTTGTGGCACAGCATGACGATGCCATGTACAGGGTTAAAGGGTCATGATCATACGCTATCACACTTTGATTAGCACAATGTAGGAAACCATAAAGGCGTCTTGCTTTCTCTGGTTTTCTGTAGACATTTTAGAAATAGGAGGTACATGTACCTGTAATCTTTTTTCATTCTCAGTTAACCCTTTACCACTTGTAGACGCATTCGCAGCAGCCGACATTTGAAAACATTGTGGCAAAAGGAGAAATTGCTCATGATGAGCAATTTCCCCCCTTTGCCACAATGTTTTCAACTATATATAATGTTTAAACTCTCATTTATGGAGATATTTCACATTCTTGCCAATTATGTTTTCAAATTCGTCTGCTGCAGAATTGTCATATGTTTGGAAAGGGTTAAAACATTGTGATAACATGAGAAATTGATCTTTTGTTAATAACACAAGTCGTCAGCTGCAAAGACGCTAATAGTCGTCTGTAACCTAAGGAAGGTTGTATTCATATAACTGTATTGAGTTTCTAACCCTTTAAATGATAAATACTAAAAAGTTGACTAGTCCAGCTTAGCACTTGGAAGAGTTCATCACCAAATTCAGATATGTCACGGTAAATATGTTTGAGCCTTGCAGCAAACAACATAGATCCTGACCAGAGGGCACTGATTCGCACGCTGATCTGTCTCTATTCCGGTAGCTCAGTCGGTATCGACGCGGGCTGTCACTACAGTGGTTGTGAGTTCGAATCCCAGCTCGGCCAACATTCTTTCCGACGTTTGACAAAATTCACTGTCACACGCGTCATTCGTCTTTCACCAATTTGGCCTCCAGTCTATGTGGAAAAGCAGCCGGTTGCTTGAAAATGATGTTTTGTGGAGTACTGGTGTAAGAAAGCTAGGAAACACATGAGTAGGTGAACTCGCAGCCGTGATATGACTGAAATAATGTTGAAAATGGCGTTAAGCCCAAACCAATCAATCAAGTCCCTATCCTTCTGGCACAGGTGTCATCAATTCGGTTCCAGAAGTCAAACGCTTTACTCTTTTGTTAGGTGAATAACCGGCCAGAGGACTTGAAATGCGGGAGTAAACTGGTCTTTTCCATACAATATCTCTCTAAATACTCAGCCAAACCCTATGTTGTTGGTACTCAAAAGAATCGTCTCCTTCAGACGATTCTTTTGAGTACCAACAACATAGGGTTTGATTGTCAAATAAAGATTTTAGAAAAAAGAAAAATGCCCATTATCTAGAGCTATGAACTCCTTTCCAAATAAAACAGATTTGCAGAAGACGACATTGAAAACATAAGAGCAAAAATATGAAAAAGTTCTGTAAATTAAAATATAATAATTAAACATTGTGTCAAGAGGAAAGAGTTCATTTTAATGAAACATTTCTTCTTTTGTCACAACACTTTTCTAAAAAGTCGGCTGTCGTAGATGCGTCAAAAAACGTCAGCAATGAGGAAAATGGATTTAATTAATTCCGTATTCAATTTAAAGTGCACGAAATTCTCAGAAAGGATGATTTGGTCTAGAAATATTTCTCGCTCCAACCAAGATTATGAGACACCACACGTTTAATTGATTGATTGGGGTTTAACGCCGTTTTTAACAATTTCTCAGTTATACCACGGCGGCCAGTTCACCTACACATGCATTTCCTGGTTTTCTCACACCAGTACTCCACACAACAATCTTCCCAAGCAAACCACCATGTATAAAGCCATGTGCAGATTTTTGTTTAAAGGTCAATCCAAATGCTATCAGTCTTCTTTCTTACAATGCAGGAAATCTCTCGTAGTTCTTCCTTTCTGTTTGATAGTTAACCCTTTTCCCACATACAACAAATCCGCAGCAGACGACATTGAAAACATGTGAGCAAAAATATGAACAATCTCTTTAAATGAAAATAAAATAATTGAATGAAGTTGAAAACAATGTGCGCTAAAGTAGAACTTGATCTGCCATGTGCAGATTTGTAAAAGGTCAATCTAATACTATCAGTCTGCTTTCTTACAATGCAGGAAATCTCTCGTAGTTCTTCCTTTCTGTTTGACAGTTAACCCTTTTCCCACATACAACAAATCCGCAGCAGACGACATTGAAAACATGTGAGCAAAAATATGAACAATCTCTTTAAATGAAAATAAAATAATTGAATGAAGTTGAAAACATTGTGCGCTAAAGTAGAACTTGATCTGCCATGTGCAGATTTGTAAAAGGTCAATCTAATACTATCAGTCTGCTTTCTTACAATGCAGGAAATCTCTCGTAGTTCTTCCTTTCTGTTTGACAGTTAACCCTTTTCCCACATACAACAAATCCGCAGCAGACGACATTGAAAACATGGGAGCAAAAATATGAACAATTTCTGTAAATGAAAGTGTAATAATTAAATGAAGTTGAAAACAATGTGCGCTAAAGTAGAACTTTATCATTATAAGAAATTTCTTCTTTTGTCACAATATTTTCTGAAAATGTTGTCTGCCGCAGATGCATAAAAAAATCTTCATCAAGTATGGAAGGGGTTATAGATTCCGTATTCAATTTAAAGCGCATGAAATTCTCAGAAGGATGACTTGATCTAGAAAGATTTCTCACTCCAACCTAGATTATTAGACACACCACATGTATAAAGCCATGTGCAGATTTGTAAAAGGTCAATCTAATACTATCAGTCTGCTTTCTTACAATGCAGGAAATCTCTCGTATTTCTTCCTTTCTGTTATATTTAACCCTTTTTCCACATACAACAAATCAGACAACATTGAAAACATCAAGGCAAATATATGAACACTCTCTGTAAATGAAAATGAAAATATAATAATTAAATGAAGTCAAAAACAATGTGCGCTAACAACTCTGCAGCAGACAACATTGAAAACGTATGAGCAAAACTATGAACAATGTCTGTAAATGAAAGTATAATATTGATTGAGGTTGAAAACATTGTTTGAAAGGGAGAAAATTGCTCATAATGAGCAGGTTTTCGATTTTTGTCAGACTGTTTTTTTTGTAAAGGTCGACTGCTGCAGAGGCGTTTATACATACGCATGTATGAGGTAAAAGGTTTAAAGTCCTTTTTTTTTCTCCAGATTGAAGCGATTTTTGGCGTATTTGCAATATGTTCACTTTTGCAAACATTACCGTTATATATTTTGACCAACGAGAAATTGCAAAGGCGAGCGATTTCTTCATAACCTTCGTTTAAGGCTCGTTTGATACGAGATAATATAGGGGAAAGTACTATACAATAATCTGAAATTCTGGAAGTATGATTTTTAATTTTGTTTTTAAAAAACATCGTTGAAATTAGAGGAAGTGAGCCTCGTTTAGAAAAGCCGTCTGCTGCAGAGTCGTCAAAAATCGTCCGTGTTAAGTAAAGGGTCGGAAAGGTAAAAAACACATGCTCTTTTAACCCTTTTCCCATATACAATAAATCAGCAGACAGCGTTGAAAACCTCTTAGTAAATATATGAAACATATCTGTGAATCGAAGTATGATAATTGAATAAAATTGAAAACGTTGAGGCAAAAGGAGGAATTGCTCATCATGAGCAATACCTCCTTTTGCCGCAATGTTTTCACAATTCGTATGCTGTGAGAGGGTTTCAGAAAGCGTCTGTATATAGGGGGAAAGGGATAGGACCAGATAGATGCCATAAAACCCCCACTCTTGTTAGCTTATTCATTATGATAATAGGGCCTGGATTATTTTGTTTGTATTCTAGATAAACACGCAATCAATCTGGAGTCTTTAATGTTGAATTGAGAAAGATGTAGAATGTGAATAGAGAGAATATTTGATTTATTTGTTTGTCTGTACGTTTGTATGGTGTTTAACGCCGATTTCAGCAATGTGTTCAGTTATTTCACAAGATTTTCTGGCTAAGTTTCCACTACTACTGGCCCATTTATCCACAAGTCTGAACGCAAAATCAATGCTAGATAAACACATAATGACAATTGATGCTTTTGTTGAATTGAGAAAGATTTGGAATTCAAATTGCGAAAGATGTGGAATTCAAATTGAGAAATATATGGAATTCAAATTGAGAAAGATGTGAAATTTGAATTGAGAAAAGATGTGGAATTTGAATTGAGAAAGATGTGAAACTTGAATTGAGAAAGATGTGGAATTCAAATTGAGAAATATATGGAATTCAAATTGAGAAAGATGTGAAATTTGAATTGAGAAAGATGTGGAATTTGAATTGAGAAAGATGTGAAACTTGAATTGAGAAAGATGTGAAATTTGAATTGAGAAAGAGAAAGATGTGGAATTTGAATTGAGAAAGAGAAAGATGTGGAATTTGAATAGAGAAAGAGAAAGATGTGGAATTTGAATTGAGAGAGAGAAAGATGTGGAATTTGAATTGAGAAAGAGAAAGATGTGGAATTTGAATAGAGAAAGAGAAAGATGTGGAATTTGAATTGAGAAAGAGAAAGATGTGGAATTTGAATTGAGAAAGAGAAAGATGTGGACTTTTAATAGAGAAAGAGAAAGATGTGGAATTTGAATTGAGAAAGAGAAAGATGTGGAATTTGAATTGAGAAAGAGAAAGATGTGGAATTTGAATTGAGAAAGAGAAAGATGTGGAATTTGAATTGAGAAAGAGAAAGATGTGGAATTTGAATAGAGAAAGATGTGGAATTTGAATAGAGAGAGTGAAAGATGTGGAATTTGAATTGAGAAAGAGAAAGATGTGGAATTTGAATAGAGAAAGAGAAAGATGTGGAATTTGAATTGAGAAAGAGAAAGATGTGGAATTTGAATAGAGAAAGAGAAAGATGTAGAATTTGAATTGAGAAAGAGAAAGATGTGGAATTTGAATAGAGAAAGAGAAAGATGTAGAATTTGAATTGAGAAAGAGAAAGATGTGGAATTTGAATAGAGAAAGAGAAAGATGTGGAATTTGAATAGAGAGAGAAAAGATGTGGAATTTGATTGAGAAGAGAAAGATGTGGAATTTGAATAGAGAAGAAAAAGATGTGGAATTTGAATTGAGAAAGAGAAAGATGTGGAATTTGAATAGAGAAAGATGTGGAATTTGAATTGAGAAAGAGAAAGATGTGGATTTGAATAGAGAGAAGAGAAAGATGTGGAATTTGAATTGAGAAAGAGAAAGATGTGGAATTTGAATAGAGAAAGAGAAAGATGTGGAATTTGAATAGAGAAAGAGAAAGATGTGGAATTTGAATAGAGAAAGAGAAAGATGTGGAATTTGAATAGAGAAAGAGAAAGATGTGGAATTTGAATAGAGAAAGAAAAGATGTGGAATTTGAATTGAGAAAGAGAAGATGTGGAATTTGAAAAGAGAAAGATGTGGAATTTGAATTGAGAAAGAGAAAGATGTGGAATTTGAATAGAGAAAGAGAAAGATGTGGAATTTGAATTGAGAAAGAGAAAGATGTGGAATTTGAATAGAGAAAGAGAAAGATGTGGAATTTGAATAGAGAAAGAGAAGATGTGGAATTTGAATAGAGAAAGAGAAAGATGTGGAATTTGAATAGAGAAAGAGAAAGATGTGGAATTTGAATTGAGAGTGATGAGAGTGAGATGTGGAATTTGAATAGAGAAAGAGAAAGATGTGGAATTTGAATTGAGAAAGAGAAAGATGTGGAATTTGAATAGAGAAGAGAGAAAGATGTGGAATTTGAATTGAGAAAGAGAACGATGTGGAATTTGAATAGAGAAAGAGAAAGATGTGGAATTTGAATTGAGAAAGAGAAAGATGTGGAATTTGAATAGAGAAAGAGAAAGATGTGGAATTTGAATTGAGAAAGAGAAAGATGTGGAATTTGAATAGAGAAAGAGAAAGATGTGGAATTTGAATTGAGAAAGAGAAAGATGTGGAATTTGAATGATAAGAGAAGTGTGAATTGATTGAGAAGAGTATGATGTGGATTTGATGTTAGAGAGTTGGTGTAGGATTGTGATGAGATAGATGTGGAATTTGAATTGAGATGAGAAAGATGTTTGTGGAGTATTTGATTGAGTTGAGAAGATGTGGTTTGTTTGAGGTGAGATGTGGTATGTTGAATAGAGTTGTATTGGTGGTTGTTGTGTTTTGTTTGGTGAATGTGATTGTGATGTGGGTTTGTGTAGGATGTGTTTGTGAATTGTGATTTGGAAGGGAATGTGTGTATTGTGTATTGTGATTGGGAGATGTGGTATTTGAATTGAGAGGAGATTGTGGTGTTGATGTGTATTGTTTTGATGGAGAAGAGATGGGTTTGGTGTTATGTGGATTGTTGTGATAGTGTTGTTGTGGTTGTGGTTGAGTTAGGGATGTGGATTTGGAATTGTGATTTGTGTTTGTGTTTGTGGTTTTGGTTGTGGAATGTTGATTGGATTGATGTGGATTTGAATAGAGAAAGAGAAAGATGTGGAATTTGTATTGAGAAGAGAAAGTGTGGGAATTTGAATAGAGAAAGAGAAAGATGTGG